>CM035234.1:43457331-43612035 GCA_020226215.1 Sindora glabra
ATCCAAAGTCCTTAAAGCATAGTAAATCACATGATTTGTGCAAGAATAACACCAATTGTATAGTTAGAAGCATCACACATCAACTCGAAAGGTAAATCCTAAGATGATGGCTAAATGATAGGAGTGGTAGTGAGAGCTTGCTTCAACTTATCAAAAGCTTCCTTGCAAAGTTAATCAAAGTTCAATTTTATTTCTTTTTGAAGTAGCTCGGATAATAGAAGAGCTATCTTACTAAAATCTCTAATAAATCTCCTATAAAAACCTGTATGATCAAGAAAAAAAATGCATTTCCTGCACATAAGTAGGGCAAGGTAAAGTAGAAATCACATCAATCTTAGCAAGATCTACTTTAATACCTTTGCTACTCACTATATGTCCTAAAACTATGCCATGCTCTACCATGAAATGATATTTTTCAAAATTTAGCATAGGATTAGTTTCAATGCATTTGTCTAATAACTAGAAAGATTATCCAAGCACGCATCAAAGGAGGAACCATAAATAAAAAATTATCCATGAAAACCTCAATGTAATCTTCTTAATCTTTTAGTGCAATTGGATTTGGAAGTAACCAGTGTAGCCATCTAAGAAGTAATAATGGGAATTTTTAGCTAATCTCTCTAACATTTGATCAATGAAAGGCAGTGGAAAGTGATTTTTTTAGTTGCTTGATTTAGCTTCCTATAATCAATACAAACTCTCTAACTATTTTGCACTCTATAGGGAGCAAGTCATTATTTTAGTTCTTCACTACTATCAAGCCATTTTTCTTGGGGATAACTTAGATTGGACTTACCCATTTGCTATATGAAATTGGTTATATAATACCAACCTCTAAAAGCTTGATGATTTCCTTCTTTACCACATCTAAAATTAGGGGGTTGAGTCTTCTTTATGGTTATCTCACTAGTTTAGCTCCTTCTTTTAGCAAAATTCTATGCATACAAGTAGAAAGATTAATACTAGGAATCTCTACAAGTGTCCGCCTTATTGCTTGTTTATGTACTCTCAAAATTTGCAACAATTTCTTCTTTTGTTTAGGTTGTAAATTCTTTGCTATACTGACTAATAACTTCTCATTCTCCTCTAAAAATGCATATTTCAAATGTTTTGGAAGAGGTTTAAGCTCTAATGTTAATGGTTGGATGATAGAAGGTATTAATTTAATGATAGAGACCACTTCCACAAGGTGAACTCCTTCTTAGATACTAAATTTTGTACTTTCTATATTTTCTAGAATAGTACTGGTTTTTTTACTTAAAAATGCAAAAATTTCTTTACATATGACACATTGGTTATCACTATCACAATAGGTGCATTCACAATCATTAAAATTATCTATAAACTTAAAAATCTAGGAAAAATCAGCAAGCATGTCATTAAGGGCATTTTCAGCAAGTTCATTATGTACATCTATTTAAAATACAAAATGTTCTTCAACAGGGAATTTCATGGCTTCAAAGATGTTAAAAGTCATTATTGTATCTCTAAGTTCCATGGAAAGAGTGCTAGCATCCACATTAATTTTTGTTTTTGCTATGTTAAGGAAAGGTCTTCCTAGAATCAAAGGTGCAGGGCTATTTGTGTTAGCTAAGATTTTACCCAAGAAGGGGGATGAATTGGGTTTTAAATTTTTTTTTGTAGTTATGCCTAATTTGAAGATAATGTGAATAAGGAATAAGTGTTAATGTGAAAGTGAATGCAAGATAATACAATAATCTGATGAAGAATGTAAAGAATAGAGCAATATGTCAAGCTAGTAAAGAAATAGGGAAAAGAGATATCAAACATTACTATTTATAGTGATTCCAGCCTTGAAGATCCAACACTCCAAGGTGTATATCCACTACCAAGCCTCTTTGACTTGGATTTAAAATCTTATCCACTATCCCTTCAAGTTTGAGGGCACTTGAAGAAGTTTCAGTACAGACTTTATTTTTCCTTCACTATCCCTTTGAGAATTCTCTCTCAAAGCACTTAACAAATCCTAAGAGGTTCACCACTCTTGAAGTCTCTGGGGTTACCTCACCCCGGTATCAAACAAATGAAAGAAAGTAATACAAGAATGCTGCTCACAAAACTCTAGAAATCGGATTACACAATAAAGCTCAATGAGAGGAGTTTTTCAATCAAGTAAGCTCAAGGGATTTTAGGTTATGAAAGAATGAAAGAATGTTTCTTGTTTCTATGAAATAGTGTAAGCTCTTTTTCTTCTTGAAATAATTTGAAAAGAAACCTTTATATAGGAATTAGAAAAGTCAAAAAGTTATTACTTAGTAAATATAACCATTATGGAGTTGATGGCGCCCTGTGAATCGATTCAGGGACTTTGCAAAAAATTTGAAAAAGGTTAATGAATCGATTTGAGAATCGATTCATACTTGAAAAACTCCTTAGTGAATCGATTGCTGAATTGATTCACTTTAACTCCATTTTGGCTTTAGATGAGCTGAATCGATTCAAGAATCGATTCAGCCTTTTTCAAAATAAGACTGAAAAAAAAAATAGGACATAAGGAGTAGGTTGAGCAATCGATTCATTGGAAAGAGAGATTAAACTTTTGAAAATATGAATCAATTCGAAAATCGATTGATTTTCCTTTGAAAAATTTTTTGGACCTTGAGAATCGATTCAGGCAAACCAGTTTACTCTCTGGATGTCTAGAATCGATTGGTGAATCGATTCAGGCAAACTAGTTTATTCTCTGGATGCCTGGAATCGATTCAGGAATTGATTCAAGCAGTCTACTCTACTCTTTGGATGCCTAGAATCGATTCTAGAATCAATTCAACCCTAGAAACAACTTTGAAAATGTTCTTTTACTTAAAAAAAAAATAACCCATGCTTTGTTTAAAAGAGAGACACAAGATTAATATTATGATTTTGAGAAAAACACCTGATCCCTTAATGATTGAATCCTCTCTTACAGATAAATTCTAAAGGGATTAACTAAGAACTAACTAATCTAAACATGATCTTCTTCTCTTTATCTTAAAAACTTATAGCAAGTTCCTTAATAAGAAGGGCTAAATCCAAAAGACATAAAGGTGCTTTGTTATCATCAAAACTCTTTAGAGGGGCTAAGGTTAATAGTTTGAAGATGCATCTTCCATTGGTAGAACGTAAAAATTTATTAGGAATATTAACTTTCTAACTTAAACAGGTACATCTTCGACAACTCTAGTAAGTTGTACTATACTTTTTTTGGCTAATTGGATGATAACTCTTATTTGCTTTAAAGGACCAAGTTATAGAAAAGAGAATATAGACATTGGCATGACATTTGTAGAAGCTCCCAGGTAGGTTAATTAAATTATGTTCAAATCTGTTGTTACCTATTATAGTGGGTATATCAAAAGTTCCTGGATCTTTGCACTTCAGTGGTAAGTTTGGTTAAAGGATAGCCGATACATTTTAGCTTGAACTCACTTTTTCATTACCATGAAGCTTTCTTTTATGTGTGCATAGCTCTTTAAGGAATTTAACATATTTAGGAATTTATTTGATGGCATCTAATAGTGGAATGTTAACTCTCACCTTCCTAAAAGTTTCCAAGATCTCTTTATCTCTGCCAATTTCTCTTTTTTTTTGGATTATGTAATTCTATTAGGGAAAGGAAGTGGTCTTGTGAAGTCTGCTGGTTTCTGCACTATCTCTAGTTTATCTAAATTCTAGCTAGATTGAAGGGAGTTTTTTACAGCATCTTCAGCAACTACTAGTTGTTTTGCCTTATGTTACTGGGTTGTTAGTCCTATATTGTTAGGAATATGAATTTCTTTGCCACTTCTTAGCATGATGGCAAACACATTGCCTCTAGGGTTGGGAATCATTTGGGAGGATGATTTGTCAAAATCTTGTGATTAAGCTCATTTATGGTGGAAGTAAGCTGACTAATCTATGTTTGTGGGTCCTGTATTATAACATCTACTTTCTGTTGGAACTACAAATTATTAGTTTCTTAACTAGCTCCTCAAGGGATGGCTGAGAGGATGAGGAGGATGTTGCTTGCTACTTCTAGAAGTTCTGCTATTGGATTAGCTTGAGAAGCTGTTGCTATTAGAAATTTTTGTATGGTGTTGATTTGGGTTGCGGACTAGTGCATTACTATATTTGAAATTATGATGGTCCTTCCAGCTAGGATTATAATTTAAGTAAGGATCATAATTGGTTTCCTACTGTTGTTAGTATAGTGGCTTCCTAGCAAACATTGCTGCAGCATAATCTTTGAATTGGCCATCATCCTTTTGTAATGTTAGACATGAATAAGTAGAATGGCTTGAGCAAGAACAAATACCACAAAGTTTGGTAAGTGGAGGAGTTTGTAATTGTTGTTATTGTTGTCCTATTGCTAGTTGCCTTACTAAGGAAGGTAATTCATCTATCCTATGCTCCATTCTTTGCTAGTTTGCATAATAAGAGAAATCCATTTCATGCATACTTTTAATAGCAAGGAGCATTTTTGTACCGAATTGTTGTAAGTTAGCTACTATATTTGTAACCAAATCTCTTACTACTATAGGAGTCTTGTCCACTAATGCATCACTAATTGCAACATCTATCATGCTCCTATCCATAGGGAAAAGGTCTTTCATAAAAGTATTGAATTAGAAACTGCTCACTAATTTAGTGATGAGGGTAGCTTCCACATAACTTTTTGAATCTTTCCTGATATTTATATAGTGTTTCTCCATTCATTTGCTTAATGCTACATATCTCCTTCCTAATAGTAACTGCTTTGGATACAGGGAAATTTTTTTCAAGGAATTGCTGCTTCATGTCATTCCAATAGGTTATGGATCTAGGCTGTAAGTAGTAGAGCTAATCCTTGGTTGCATCAGCTAAGGAGAAAAGCAATGCCTTGAGCTTGATATGATCTTCAGAAATTTCATAAAGCTTCATTATAGAGCATGCCACATGAAACCCTTTCAAGTGGTTATATGGTTCCTCACTTGTAAGACCATGAAACCTTCGAAGCAAATGGATTAGACTAGATTTTAATTCAATGTTAGCATCAAGTTCAGGATATTGGATACCTAATGGTCAATAGGTAAAATCAGGGGTAACTAATTCCTTCAAAGTCCTATTGTTATTTGCCATGTGTTTTAGTTTAGAAGGGGGAATAGAAAGGCTAAAACTATCTATATTTTTATTCCTAAGAAAGGAATGAAAAGTTCTATCAATTTAAGAATTAAAACCAAGTAATTTAGTAACAGTCCTCCTAATCATGCACTAATACTACACATTACTACAATAAGCTACATAAACAGAATTATAGAAACACATAAACACCAAAACACAAATGCACTATAAAAAATACCCTAAATACATCTAATTAATCTATTTAGACATTTTTAAAAATTATGGGATCATCACAGAAGGATTTCTACAATCATGTAGAACTTAAAGATACAATAAAAAAAATCTTTAGAAAAATTAAAGAATGGTCAAAATAGTGAAATTTGGCTAAAAAATGGGGCACCTCACAAGCTTAAAAAACTTGTGGCTATCGATGAGAAAAATCAAATCTAGCTCTTATAAAAATTTTAACTTAATTAAAGCTAGTGAGACCTAGGTACTGAACCAAGGGGTATAAGTGCAAAATTGTATAAAACTAGGTTTCTTAGGCCAAAAACCTCTATTTCAATATTTGATGATGTTAATTATGATAAAATATGATGAATTGAGATGGAAAAACATGCATAAATCAAAGAATGTGCATGAATGCAAGAAAACACAAAAAAATGAGAGTTACCATAAAAGGTAAGAAATAGAATTAATGGATGTAATTACCTGTTGAAATGATTGAACAATTGTGTAATATATTTTTAGAAATATATAGGGAAAAGATAAATTCAAGAGGATCCTTGGCAATAGCACTAAAATTTTGATATGCACATCACAATACACTAAAATTAGTTAAAACTAATCTGCCAAAGAAATAATATAGAAAAGTGGCACAACTAGGTCGTACCCCTAGTGATCCCTTAATATTATCTTTTCTAAAAGAATTCCTAATAATATCTACAAAATTATTGGATTATTAATGCAATGAAAATGAAAAAAACTAATGTAAATAAAATGCAAATGCATTAAAAATAGGATGTTGTAACAAAATGTTATATCAGAATACAGAATGTGATAATATGCAATATACAGGATAGGGGGTTGAATTCAAATTGAATTGAATGAATTAAATAGAGTAAAAATGCAAAGCAACAAAAAGTAAAAAAAAATTAATATAGCAAAACAGTCAATTCATGAAATTAAAAGCTCTAATTTGGATTAGTCATGAATTGATTAGGATTTGACTTTTGTAATTAATTCTTCAACCTTAGATTATTTAAAACCTTTACAATAATCTCTGAATACTTGGAACCTTGCAACACTCTCTAAATCCTATGCTAGACGATCATCTAGGATTTGATTAATTAAGATTAGCTAATTAAGCAATAACTATAATCCTTATGCTAGATCAAAACTGATTTAATGATAGAATTTAATTGAATTGATAAATTAAACATGAAACCTCTAATAGGCCTGTAAAACGGATGGATCGGATTGGACCGGACCAAGTCTGTACGGATTTTAATCCGTACGGACAAGTCCGTTTTACCCGTATAAAAAATGGGACAAAACAAATTAGTCCGGGTCTGGTCCGTAAAAGTACCGGACCGGTCCGCGGACTAGTCCATTTTTGTAACCCGCAGAATTAATCTTTATATTAAAAAAAAAATCCTTCTAACCAGACAAAGTAAGAGCTGCTAAAAATATTAATGATATTTTCACTTTTTCCGGTTCACTTCCACTTCCATTCAGCAACGGTGATCTTAGATAACTATCTTTAATGAGGTTAAAACTGGGGTTGCAGTAAAAATTATGCCTCTGGTGGATTAAGACCCCAAAATCAATTAATTTAAGTCATACCAAACAGACGGTTAAAGATCAGTTATGCAATAAAAACTCTAACGAGACTATATCCAACAACATTTCTATGATAATTTTGGCGGTTATATTGCCATTTCTAGCTTCTGTCCCTTCGAGATTTTCACCGCATCAGCATGATCAATTTTTAACTGCAGTAGAAACAAGACATTGATACTAGCGCATGAAAACAGAGGTGCTGAATTTGGTTAATTGGCTGATGGGGAGTGGGGCATAACAAAGTAACAGGCCATATGGCATATGGATTATGGATGGCAGGCCGAGGCTTGATGTTGGATTGGGCTTGGGTGTGGGAACCGTGGGGTGGGGTTTATTTGCATTTTTTTTTCAAAAATTAGTCCGCGGACCAGTCTGTATCCTTACGGTACTAATCCGTTTAAACCCGGGTTCGCACGGTCTAATCCATTTTACCCGTATGAAAAATGGACCATCTCTTACATGTCCAAATCAGCACAGATTCCCGGATCAGTCCGTTTAGATCTGTGGATTTGAGTCCGTTTTACAGGCCTAACCTCTAAATTAATCCCTTAACCCTCGACCCTATGTATGAAAATGCAATCTACCAACCACAATTCAATATCAAAATAGCAAAGAAATTAGAAACCATAAAGATGGATATCAATTATACCCAATCAATATCTAACATTTGTAATCTCAAGAATTTAGCACAAGTAAATGGGGAAAAATGAAAATTAATTAAAGAAAGCTAACATTATAATTCATGATCTCATTATCCACAATAGGAGAGCCTCAAGCTCCTTGAATCAACTATGGATTTAAGCTTCCATTGATGAAGAACAAAGAAAACAAGAAGAAGAAAGAGTTATCTGCTGGGTTTGTTGGAATTAATTCTAAAGTATAAAGAGTTCTCCCTATTTATTTAACCTAATTAAGATAAAAACCTATTGAAATTAGATTGTATGACTCTTAAGATTATAGTAATAAGACTTTCCTAATTTTTAAAAGCCTAGACCTATTTTTTACAAGTCAATTAAATTCAATAGTTATATTAGTGAATTTCCATAGGTTTGAATTCCAACCAGATTTTGACCACAAAATTAATGTGATTTGGAAAGCCTATAAATATAAAACTTCTAGGCTTGTGTCTTTTGAGAATCTAGGCACTTGTTTCAGGTTAATCGGACTATTATAACTCCAGATATGTCATAAATACAAAGGTGGATTTAGTTAGGATAGAGACACTACTTTAATTTCTTAGTCATATATGACCTTTAAAACATTTGAACTAGGCTTGGACCAAACATAAAGTTTGTAGATCTCTCTTTAAGCTTTCTAACAATATAAAGTTCACTTCAATCTAACATCCAAAGCCCAAGATATAGCTGAAAAATAGAAATAGTGTCAAAATCTAGTATTTACTAAATAAATTCATAATATTATAAAATTAAGTCAAAATTATAAAATAAGGTCTAATCAGTGAAATTAAGCAAATGTAACACCTAAGAGGCATAAAATAAGAAAAAATAAAATAGTAAATAATTTTTTCATCAATTACCTAGTACTATTGCCAAGTCTAAAAAATAAAGAAAAATATACAAAAAGATGAAAATGTTAGTAAAAATAAAGAAAAATAAATAGAAATTGATTAACTAATCCCTGACAATAGTGTTAAGATTTTAATGTGCGTCGTTCACAACAAAATCATTAACTAAACTTATTTCAACTAGTAACAAAGGTGAGTCCAGATTGAACTCGAGGGGTTATATGATCAGCTAGCGCAAAGCAAAAATAAGGTATTATAAATAAAACTAAATAAAAAAATTCAATTATTAATAACAAAATTAAAGAGGATGAAAGTTGTAGTAAGAGAGATAACAATTTAAAAGACATTCTAACCCTTAATTTGACAATTTATTTAGGACATTGATAGAATTACTCTAATTTAACCACTTAACCAAGGATTGTTAGACCACTTAACCAAGGATTACCCTAATAACAATCCTTATATTCTCTAATATTAATAAACCTAAACCAACACCTAGACTAGTCCATCATTCTTCAAAATAAAACAATAATATTAAGCTTTAAAGAATAGCTAAAATTGAATTAATAATCAAACCTAACATTGAATCATTAATTTAGTCCCTATTTCTCTTGAACAACTAATGATTCACCCAAGTGTCAAATCATCGAAGCATGGTTACTACTTATTCATTGATTAATCATAACCTAACATCATAATTAATTATCTAGTAATAAACTGCAACAAACAATTAACTAATAAGCCCTAATTAACAAATTATCTAATGTAATCATAAATTTGAAAGAGTAGGAAAAAAAGATAATCAAATTAAAAGTAATGTGACAAGAACAAGGTCTCAAAATTCTATCATTGGTACTCCTAATATGGTTTTCTTATTTGACCTAGTTCTATCCTAACTATGGTAAGCCTCTCATGTATAATTATCCAACTTAGTCCATCCTAGCATCAATACAAATAAACATGATATAGCCAATCATCACACATCATCAATGTCGTTTATTCTTGATTACTTATTCTAATTTAGTATTTTAGTCATTCTATATCCCTAAGTCTAATTCATCATGAAAAAATCATTTGAGCAATTTAAAAAATACCTTACATATATATATACACATATACTTGAAAAGGAAGCAAATCAAGGGGAAACTCCCACTCACCCTAGACGAGTGTATTTTAATGATCAATCCTAGACCTTTATTTTCATTAACCATAAAGGATTAAACAAATTAATCACTAAAATGTTTTCAATTGTTTTAATTGATAAATTTTATCTTAAATTTGCAATCTTGGTCAAAAATGTGTGTTGGACCTTTCCTTAGGCAAAGTCTTGGCCTTTAGAGTTTTCTTGGACAAAACTAGGGTTATATATGGATGAAATAAGGGTAAGAACACTCCTATAGAATAATTAGTTGACATTAGGTATTTAGCGAATCACACGTCATTTTTTGACTGACGCTTAGTCCATATTCTATCGAGTGTCATTATATATTTATTATTATAACATCGATTATATAACTTGGTTATCATGTTAGTCTTTTACTAAAAACTAATATCTTTTTTTAAATATTTTATTTTTTTTACATTTCATGTTGAATGTGAAATGTTCACTAATATTTATTTTTAACGTCGATTTTTGACTTCCTTACCATAATATATATGGTAAAAATTGAATAAATTCAACATCCAAAAGCATATATTCTAAGTTAAATAATTTGAAAGATCATAACTTTTTACTCAACTATCCATTTGGTGAAAATCTTATGCCAATTTTATGTAATTTTTTAAGATCTATCCATTTATAAAAGACAAAGTTGTTTCCTAAAATTGTGAAAAATAGATGTTTTCATACCTTTTTTTCTTTTTTTCTCCATTTGTATTATTGTTTGGCCAATTTTGATCTTTATTATAATGTTTTATGAAACATATAATAAGCATCTAATACTTAAATATAACCTTAAAAGTTATACAAAGGAAGCACAAACTTAAAAAAAAATATCTTAAAAGATATGTGTAAAAATTGAAAAAATAAAAAAGGTGAAGATTTGAGAAATACATAGAAGTAAGAAAGATACTTTATAGTTTCAACCAGTAGTTTGGAATGTAATCATTGTTCAACTAGTTTTAATCTCCATTGCAATATTTTATCAAAAACATAATAAACATCTAACACTTAAATACAACTTTAGAAGTTATACAAAGGAAACACAACAAAAATCTCTTAAAACACATTTGTAAAAGATAAAATAATAGTGAAGATATGAGAAATAGAAGCAAGAAAGATATCTTTTATGGTGTGAACTAGTAACTTGAAATATTAAGGTATTTACTTCATGCTTGATATTAGTTAAAGGAGTAGTAATAACTCACTAATGTGTGGTGAAGGATGAAGGGACATCTAGGGTTCTCTAGAGAGAATTAGATGAAGATGGGGATTAGGTTGGAAAACAAATAATAGGGAAAGTAAAAGTGTTAAAGAGTAAAAAAAAAAAGAACGTGCTTCTTATAGTACAAAAATGTCATTACATCTAAGGTTTTTACCAGACTTTTGCAATACCTTTAAATGTTAATTAATTCTAAAATCGACATTAAGTTTCCTCATTTTCCTAACAACATTCAAATGCCATAAAATTTAAAGTTAGTTAAGTGAAAAATTAACATCTTAAATTTCTTAGTAATTTAAAAAATGTCACCATATTTAAATAAGCATTGATTAATTTTAAAATTAATGTCTTAAATTTCCTCATTTTTTCAACAATCTATAAATGCCTTACAATATAATATCAATTAAGTAAAAAATTGAAATCTTAACTTTCCTAATAATGTAAAAATTCCCACTACAGTTAGATAGATATTAGTTAATTATAAAATTGATATCTTCAATTTCCTTATTTTCCCAGTAACCTTTAAATATCCTACATTATGATGTCAATTAAGTGAAAAATTGATCTTTTAATTTCTTAATAATTTCAAAAATATTACTACTTTCAAATAGATATTAGTTAATTCTAAAATTGACACTTTTAATTTCTTTGTTTTCTAAGAAACCTTCAAATATCATATATTATGATATCAATTAAGTAAAAAATTATTGTATTAAATTTCTTAAGAATTTAAAAAATGTTGTGTCAAAATAAATGTCAATTGTATTTACTAATCACTATTTTATTAGTCCTAACAATTTTAAAAATGTCATTACATTAATATAGACATCGATTTTTCCTTTTATTGATGTCTATGCATTAACATAGTAGAAACTTTTATTCTCACATAAAGCCCAACTAGTCAGCCACATCAATGGAAGAAAATGGAGAGAAGGGGAAGAAAGGAAAATAAATGGTTAAGTCATGACTTCCTTCCCATATTTGGATGTTAGAAAAAAATCATCCAAATTAAAGGAAGATAAAATAATTAGTAGTGAATGATTTTGGAAGACTTTGGGGATTAGTCATATATATTTAATATCTTCTCCTCTTTCACTAAGATTCTTAGACAAAGAGCTTTTGTAACAATTCTTCCTACCCAAATATAGGATAAGGCTTTAAATAGCATCAAATACATGGTAGTTATTAGTCATTAAATTCTCATTGTATTTCAAATTTTCAAATAGAATTCTTAGTGAAAAATTTAGACGATAAATTAATTTTGACAAGCATGAAAATTTTATTTTTAGTGATAATAAATTAAAATATTCATTAAAAAATTATTTTTGTAACCATAAATTAGTCTTGTCATTAATATTGATTTTTTAGCAATGACAATAAAATATTATCACTAAAAAATTATCTTTGGTGACAAGTGACAAGGATTTCAATCATCACTAGAGTTGTGTCATGAAAAGCCTTATTCTTTGTGATGAATAATGTATAATATGATAAAGAAAATTAAATTATAAAAGTAATGCGAAATAATTGTTGCCTAATAATCTACATAATACAACACTTATCCTATTATTTTTTATAAATTAAATTAAGTAATGGTTGCAAAAGTGTAGCTAACAATATAAATTGGAACATGTTACATGTTTCCTATAAATAATAATTTGGCAATGGTTAATTAAGTGTTATCTATTTTGTATTAGGTAATAATTTAGTTATTAACAATCAATTAAGTGTTGTCTGCTCTATATGAGGCAACCATTTTTTAATGTTATAGAATAAGGTTACTTAAATTAAAAATAAAAAGCAACATTGTCAAAATCATTGCTTATTTAAACTTTATGCATAATTTTTTTAGTTGTTAAAGTTATTGTTGTTATAGGACATCTATAGTACTTATATATGGAATCACATATAAGAATCAATAAATTCTCATTTCAAGGTACCAAAAAAGAACATAATTATGGACTCGAGTTAATTAGAATTAGCAAATACAATATAATTGTGTAAACATTGATCCAATATGTTTTTTGGTTTACTTAGGCCAACTAACCTAATGTATTTATACATTAAAATAAAATTGGAAGGATCATAATAATAATAATTATGAATATGGATAATTAAATAGATAAGACTCAAATTTTCATTTGTAAATCTTCTTTCTTTACACATAAAGGGTTTGTATTTACTAGCAGCTTGATTCAAACCATGTATCTTTATACATAAAGGGTTTGTATTTACCAATAGCTTGATTCAAACCACGAATGACAAAACATGTTGTAGCCAATGACATAAGCAAGCAAACCAAACTCAAGGGTTTTAGTCTAATCCACCTTATCACTACTACATTATTGTAATTCTTTGATAATCAATAGACATTAGCTATAGTAAAAATTGACATTTATATGAATGTAATGGCATTTTTAAAATTATTGAAAAAAGTAACACTATAATTTCTACAATTGATGTTTATAGTTATATGGCAGTATTTTTGAAATTTGCAAGAAAATGTGAGACATTGGTTAAATTAAACATTATCATGTAAAGTTAATGAGAATGAAATCCAAAATTTCATCAAGAAATTATGACATATGTTATTTATATGGCCATCTTTAAAATGCAATTTAAGAGTCATCTAGAAAGACATTTAACATTTACATATTTATTTTTTTAAGTCAATGTGTAAAGGTTTTCTATATTCTTATTAGGCAAAGTAACAGCCAATTATTTGAAAATCATGCATGTCTTAGACTTTGATATTGAGTTAATAATCAATATCTTTAGTATTTTCAATTACTTATATATTTTACGTTGCTTCTCTATTTAAAAGCATTTCGATGATTTCTTAGCCTCTATTATCTAATTTTAGGGTTTGTTTAAGGAGGAGAACAGGTCTTTCAATGTTTCATCTAACACTTTTCTTTTCATTAGAGAATATAATTATTGTTACACTATCCATTGTTCATTTATATGTGTCAGATAAGATAAAAAAGGAACTATTTTCCTTTTTTACAAACATTTAAGGCATTGGTAATGGAGGCAAATATATTATTTATATCCATAATTTACCAATATTTGAATAGAAAAAATATTGGATGATAATTATGAGAATTGATATTGAGTTTGGCAATGAGATTGAAAGACTGAAGTTCTCTTTTTTTCCCTTCTTATATAATATTGTTGTAAATTTATATTTATTAATGTAATGATATATTGAATAAATAAAATAGGAGAATAAATTTTCTTATATAAATGTTTTTTCTCATATTTTTGTATATTCAGATTTAATATGTTGATGTTTGTGTCATTGTGAGAAAAGTATGCAAAAAGAATATACAATTATCATAAGTTATTGATGTTTAATAAAATTATTGGAACATTTCCTTATTAATTTTAAAAGTAACCTTTTTCTTTAAACTTAGAAAAATTAATGTCATAGAATATAGTAATCATCTTATCTTGTTTATGCAAATTACCAACTTTCTCATACTTGATCCATCTCTTAGGCAGTTAATAGAATGACCTCTATAGTTTGCTAAAACTCAATATGGTATATAAGTCATAAAAATCTCCTACAAAATGGCTTTGATTGCTTAAAAATAATTGACATATAAAAATATGATGGCAATTTCTATATTACAACTAACATGATTTTTTTTAATTAAAATGACATCACTTTAATATAAATGACAATTATTGTTATAGAATCGACATCTAATCCACATTCTTGTTCAAGAGGTTTTTTCCCCATATCATTTGTTATTACAAATTAATGTGAAAAGTGATTAAAAATTGCAAAAGCATTGCTGACAGTGTGAAATAAAAGACCATTTCACTCTAATGCCATTTGCCAACTTAATATTTCTTTAATAGGAAATTTTGTCTTATGAACTCTAGTAGAATTGCAAGGTGCAAATTAATCTTCTACTATTTTGTGTGAACAAGGTACACTAACTAAATACTTTTAGGTTTTCATTCTTTATATGTCTTAACTTGATATTTTCATATAGATATGTGAGTTTGCTTTTCTTGAATTTGTCTTAATATATTTATCTTAGGATGTTAAACTTTGAGGTTATAATGCCTTAGTAAAATGTTTTTGATTCTTTGTTAGCTTATGAACATGCTCTATAGCTTTATTTATGAAATATATTACATATAAAATATTCACAATATATATGTATGGAAATGTTTTAGCTTTAGTATGCATAACTCTGGATGATGTCCTTTTCTAGATAATCTAGGTTGCATTCAGTAAATGTATGAATGTGTATGTGTTTTATGGCTTATATGAGAATATGTTGAAATTCATATGATATAGGGTTTAACTAATGTTCTTATGTATTTAGTATTCGCTAGGTTAAATAGTCATAGATCGAAGATGCATGGGTGCTAATTAGCTTAATATGAAAAAAAGGTTAATAAATTCATTGAATTTGCACTTGCTCATGAAAGGAGTGAATTTAATGATAGCTTCATATTTTGCTACTACCTTAAATGTTGGAATATAAGGAAGGTAGTGGTTGTGCATGTATGAGATCATATATTTCAATTTGGCATTGATGATAGGTATAAGTGATGGATACGAAATGGGAAAAGTAAATTAGGTAGCACATCTACTATTCATGAAGATGGTGGTTTCGATAATCTCTTAGATAATATGATGTATAATATTATAGATAATTTTATTAAGTAATTATAAGTCCTTATACCATATTGAGTGATATAGAGAAGCCATTGTATTTGAGTTGTATTAAATACACTCTTTTATCTACTATGTTAAGATTATTCAACTTGAAAGTGAAAAATAGATGGACTGATAAGAGCTTCACAAAATAATTACAATTATTGAAGGACATGCTTCCCGAAGGTAATGTACTACTAACTAGTGCTTATGAAGCCAAAAAAATTGTGTCTAGTGGGTGCAAAGTATAGAAAGACACATACATGTCCTAACGACCATATATTGTATTGAAAGGAGTTCAAAAGATTGGTTGAATGTCCAAAATGCAAGAAATTCTATTACAAATTGAAGAAGCATGATGGTAACATTAAGAAAAAGGTTGCAACTAAAGTGTTATGGTATCTTCCCATAATACTAAGGTTTAAACATATATTTCCTAATATAGAAGATGTTAAGAACTTAACATGGCATGCGGAGTATGTGTTTACTAATAACAAGTTCCATCATCTAGTGGATTCTTTTTAATAGAGAATAATCAACATATTATTCCCTAAATTTGATAATAAAACCTTAGACTTGCACTATGCATTGATGGAATAAACCCCCATGGTAACTTAAGCAATAAACATAACATATAGTGATGTAATCTTAGGGGGGTAATCTTCAAGAATGAAATTAAGAGGATTAATAATGCACTTTAAGAAGTAAATTTAGAGCTTATAAATATCATTTTTGGGGTTGATTTAGCCATTTGATTATTTTTTACTTTTGAGGCTTTTATTTGCAATTTTATTATATATAAACATATTTAGGTTTTTTTATGAGTTAATGTTTTATAGTCCATTGGTTTACCTTTTTACCATAGGTTAACTATTTTATTACTTTAATTTAGGTTTACTAGTATGTTTGCTTTAGGCTTAAGTAGGTCTACTTGTATTTGCTTTGGACTTAACTAAAGTTTACTTAAACTCCAATTATTTTAGGATTTCTTTTAAGGTTATTTAATAAGGCTTATTCCTTATAAACAATTCGAATTTAAGTTTGGACAATTAAAATTAATTCTTTTTTATGAGCTTTTTCTTTACTATTCCTAAAAGAACTTTGTAACTTATCAAAGGGATTCAACCTTTGTGGCATCTACTATCACTTATATCATGAACCTTCTTGATCGTAATCGACATGGATCCAGTTATTGATTTCCATAAGCCTTGACAAGTTTCATTCTTTCTATTTAATGAGAGTTTCCAAATTCCAGAGGGACTTGAAATTTTTCTTTTAAGTTTTTTACAAAAAAATAGATAAAATATCCCCTATTTTTGGACACTTCTTAAGGGCTACACATCCTATAATTCAAAACCCATTTAATTTCCAAATATGATAGCATGTCTCACACATATAATATTATACAATTATAACATATATATAGATAAATGATTAAACATACCAATGGATGAATCAATGAAAGCTCTATCTCTATTTCTGATCCTAATTCTAATTATCAAATCTTTGAATTTAGGTTGTCTTTGATTTTCTATGCATGTAGTATAGCTTAAGTAGCTATTTTAACTTGAAAATAGTGAAAATAAAGTAGAATGAGTTCTAAGAACTTAGTGAACATATATCTATCATATTTCATAGGTGATCAATTATTTATAATAGTAATAAATTTATCCTATTAACAAACCCATTTTTCTTAGATATTTGTAATATGCACAATCAGTCTCATATTGAAATTTCACCTACAAATAACTTAAATATCATATTTCGCATCATAAACTATCATAAACTCAATCAATCATTCACCACCCATTCTAGGTGATCATCATTTTCATAATTAGCCATTAAAGGTTAAATACAAACAATCATTATAGTCACATTATATCTTTGCAATCACATCAAATAGTGACATCCAAACACAAGTAAAGTTATAATATCACATCGAATCACACACTTAATTATAGCTAAAATATATGTAACTGCCTTTTTATTTAGGATCAAGCTTATACTTTTCTTAGCCAGTTAATGGGAATTTCCTATCTAACTCCTGGATTAATCTTATATCTTTTACAATTGTTAGTCGAGAATTTTTTATCCAATTTTTTCATCATAGTTCCATCTCTGTTCATGATTTCTATTATAATTGCTCTAGCATAGTTCATTATTTCTAATGCTATTCTTAGTAGGATTCACAATTACTAAACTCATGAGTGCTCACTCTCATATTTCCACTATTTGTAAGTTCATTAGTGCAAGATGACTAATTCATCATTAGATAGAACCATCACTACTATGCTTCGCTGCGCACTCTAATTGATTACCATTCCCTTAACCATCTATTTGTACTTTTACCATAAAACTAAACTTATGCATGAGCATATCTATGAATGCATGAATATAAAATTTAAAATATTAATAAGAAGATACAATTCATAATATTTAAATTATCTTTCATTAAGATAAAAACCTGTTGTAAGATATATACTCACCTAGTAACATTGATCCACCTTTAAAAGTTTCGAAACATCATAATCATCTTCTCATATTTGCCTCCTATTATTACCATTTACAAAATAAATTAAAACCATAAGTACTAATATCAATCATTTTCTTTCCAAGTTCACTACTTATTCTATTCATAATATATCTATATCTTACAAATCAAATCATACCTTACTTATCCCCATAATATATATTTAATTATAACTATTTTATAATTTTATTATTTTTTATTTTCTATTAAGTTGACCATAAAAATCCATAAATATACTAACAATATGGAGATCCCAACTTAGAGCCACTATTAATTAATTTTATTACTTCTCACATATATGATATTATCATAAAGGTGTAATTCCAAATCAACTATAAGACTATTAAAGCATCAAAACTTCCTATTTCGATATTGTTCTAGTCAATTTATAACATATAAATCATAGTTTTCTTATATATTATCTTATATCTCAAATGCACATAGAAGTAGATTTTCTAGATAAATCTTGAAAATTCTTAATATAAAATTTCAAATACATAATAAGTGTCTTTAGATCGAACTTGAGTCATTTAAAGACATTGGAACATAATACACTATATTTACTTTTAATAATATTATCCAAGCAAATCTATATATAAAATTCTTATTTTCTTGAATTCTTATTATTTTCTTCTAGACACACATGCACAAATAAATTTTAAATCATCCTTTCTAAAAGGACTTTACTCATATCTATTTAAAACTTTAGAGCAAAAACTATATCTTTCAAAATTAGAACATATAAAAATGTCTTTTGCAAAATAGTTTTAAATCATCCAAAATCCTTAGATATGATACTTTAGAGTTATCACAAGTATAATACTTTGTCATCCTAAGACAATGAAATCATATCATACTAACATTTTATAGCTTAACTTTGTACATGTACGATTAAGTTCATGCATTAATAACATTTTCAGAATATGTATATAGTTCTGTACCCTATTATCATTTGTATAGATCAAACTCAAAATAACAAAATATTACATCTTCAGTATAAAATTAACTTACTGTTCTCTTTACTACCTCACCGGAGTTCCACCAACCGTGGTTCCCTTTTTCATCTTGGCTCCATTACAACTAGAGGAGGATGAGAGCTACCTCTAAACAATATGTAGCAACTTCAAAATCATAGCTCACAGCAACACCAATGGGCAACAATATATACATCAACCCTACCATGTCATAGTGATTAACAAAAAAACCAATAACAATGTTTGGTTAGTGTTGAAAGAAAGGAGAAAATGGAGAGAGGGAAAAGCCAAAGAAATTGAACTAGGGGGGAAAGAAAAAGAAAAAGGAAGGAGGTGGGCTGGTGTAAATAAAAAAAGCATTGGTGTTTTTTAAAAGAGAAGAAAAATCTAGAAAATTATGGAAAAGAAAGGAAGTTGGTTGCACATGTATCCAGAAAAAAAAAAGAAAGATATAATGGAAAGAGGTACCCATATATGAGAGAAGATAGTAGTTTAATTAAAGAAAACTACATAGAAACCAAGAGGAGCAATTGTCCAAAAATTAAAAGAAAAATTAGAAGGAAGAAAGAGACAATAATCGAGTTGGTGTGTCTGAAAAAAGAAAGTGATTGTGTGCTATACTTTGTACCCAAGAAAAAAATTAAAGAAAAATGCAAAGAGAGAAGAGGCAGTGGAATAACAATAAGGAAAGAGTGCACCAGGTTTACATGAAATTGAAAGAAAAGGGAAAAATAATAAATTGAGCTAAGGGTAATGATATTATATTTCTCACTCAACATCAGCTTATTTTCCTTTTTAAAATCTTAATCTTTCATTTATTAAAACTAATCTTTGTTTCATAAAATTTATTTCATAAGCTTTTGTACCCATGCCCACTCAAATTATTTTCAACTTGCACAATCTCAAAAATAATCCATCAAATGCAATAAATTATTTTCATAAATCTTTGTACCCATAATTACTATAGTTAATTTCTCAATATATTAGAAATTTCTTATTAAATTATTTTAATTTAATCTTGCATTGATAATGATTATATATAAATAATTGACAAATATTATTGAAGATATTATTTTCAATATTCTATAATCCTTTAATCCAAAAAATAAAAATATATTTAAAACCAATATTATCCAAATAATAATTTATCCATAAAATTTGAAATTTATATTAGTTTTAAATTTAAACTGGGGATATTACAACTTATCACTCTTTTTTTCCCTTTTCTAGTATATGACATAAACATCCTTCTATTTTTGTTTTGTTTCATTGAATTTTAGGATGATCCATTATCATATATTCATCATTTGGTATCAGAGTAAAGTATTCCAATCTTCAAAATTATTTCTTATTTATGTTTTATTTAAATTTAGTGTTTTTTTCTACTATTTAATTATGTTTCTTTTCAATTTAAATTTGTGTGTTTGTTACTATTTCATTCAAAATTTGAAGCCTTATTATTTATGTTTTGTAATTTGTTATAGTTTTATTTTACTAGTTAATTTCATTTATCCTCCTTAATTTCAATTTGTTGTCAGTGATAGAGCTTCAATTTTGAATTTTTAATTAGTGGCTCTTAGCCTGTCCTATTTAATTATTCAATTCATAGTAAATAAATTCATTTTGTTAATAGCATTGTTTTTCCATAGCTTGTGTCATGTACCATGTCCAATTTAATTACTTTATTTAAATTGAAGTTTGTTATTTATTAGTAAATTTCATTTTGTTTATTGTTCGGGTTGTATTTTTAATTTTATCTTAAGTTTACTCTATTAATTGTGTAGTTCTATCTCAATTTCATCTTGTTGTCCTTTTACTTTAATTTTGTTTAATGCTATTCTACTTCATTTGTGCATATGTGATTTGTATTATGAATTCACAGTATTGTTCCAAATTTTTCTATTCAAATTTCGACATAATATTTTGGTTCTTTCTCATATCGCGTTTTGCCTCATGTTCAAATATTATTAACTACATAGAATTGTTACAATTGATTATTTTATTCAATTATCTCTCATCTTATTTAAGGTAGTTGATCATAGTAATCTAGTACCTTTATTTTAACAACATAAAAGTGTTATACAATTATTTGAGGTGTGATTCAAAGATGAATAAAAAAAATGGACCACAGTAATATTAAAAAAAAGGTAAAAAGCCAAAAAGAGAATAAAAAGTGATGGCTGGTATTAAAAAATTATAAGAGAGCAAGAAAAGTCGAAAAAAAAGTGAATAAAAAAAGTATTATTGTAAAAAAAAATTATTTGATTTTCAAAAGAAGGGTTGTTTGAAGTATAAAAAGCAAAAAAAGGTTATTACTACTCATTGAATGCTTAATACCTTACTTGGAGTTCTCATTCTAATCCAATTCCATTGTCTTGTTAAGCCTTTCCTAAAATTTTTGTTTTATGTCATTTTTCATTGTCTTTATCTTAATTTTTGAGTCTGAATTTGGTCAAAAAATTCATGAGTCATTTAGTCATTTTTTCTTAATTTTTTAGTATTGTTTATCTCTTTTCTTTAAATATTTAATTTTTAATCTTTAAGTCTTTTATTTAAAGTTTTCCCTATTGAGTCTTAGTTTCTTTCTTTGAATTTTTATTTAATTCATTAATTGTTTTGTTTGATCTTTCAAGTTGTTGGACTTTTGATTAGTGAAATTGATTGTCATAATTATTTAATCTTGTTAGTTATGCCTCTTAAGTTATCAAAGAATCACAAGAGTAAAAAAGTGCGAAGTGGTAAAAGGCAAGAGAGTGTAAGAACATTTAAGTGTAAAAGCTTTAATTTAAAGTGTGAACATGAGTGTGAGTGTCTCTAAATTAAGTGAGGGTATGTTATTAGTGTGTTATTAGTAAGTTTTTTTTATCTGACCTTTTTTTACAAGCATTTCAATCAAAGATATCAAGAGGTAGCATTAATAATGAAATAATATCCATGTTAAGGACTATACAACAATAACAACTTGATGGGATGACCTAAATTTGGTAAAGTGAAAAATAGATTTGGGAGAGTTGAGAAAGAACAACCTCATAGAGATTACCATGATAAAGGAAAGGAAATAAGAGATTGTGATATCTCAAAATAGGATAAGAATATTTTTATAGGAGTTTTCTTTAGAAAATACCCTAAGTAAAGTAAAAATTTTAAACAAAAAATTTTATTAGAAAACACTTGAATCAGAAAAGCTGATAGGAAAATTAGGTGAAATTCAGGAAAAATGTAAAGGAAAATTTGGATGTGGGACTAACTAAACTTTTTATGAAAATTTTATTACACATAAAAATAGATTAAAATCTAATAAAAAATCAAAATAAGTTTAGGAAAGTTCGCATAGGAATTTATTAGAATTTTAAAACCCAAGTATGTCAAAAAGTGAGAAATTAAGCTGAAAATTTATATTGATTAATTTAAAACTTTTAACATAACTTAAATCAATTTTTCTTGGTCCAAAATGTGTATGAAAAGTTCAAAAATGAATCCCTAAATCCTAAGGGCAAAAATGTAAGAAGTGAAAAATTGGGGTTAATTTGCAATAAACCTTATTTACCCTTTTTAAGTGGCTTATTTTTATTAGTTTTTAGGATAACAATTTTCTTATTATCTGAGGCCATTTGGATGCCTAGAATGACCAACCTCTTGCCTAAGATTTTTTACAAAAACTAATGAATAATAATTAAAAAATTAAAGATTTTTTAATTAGGGTTTTAGATTTTTACATATATATGTGGGCTTGCCATTTTGAAGCAAAATTTTGCTTCTTTGGATAGCTTCAAGCCATGATAAGAAGAGAGAAATTTTGTGGGATTTCAAGCTTTTATCAAATATTAAAAGGTGAATGGCAACTTTTCCATTTTTTAAGCTCATTCCATAAAAGATAATGATGTTATTCTACTAGGATTCCCTAAACATCACTTGTATTATGATGGGGTGTGGTTTTGTTTTTGGAACCTTTCAAATGTTAATATGATGGCATGATTTTAGATTACTAATATTAAGAATGTTAGAAAAGGAATTCGTAAAATTTTCTTTGGAAAGATGAAGATAAAAAATTGTTGAAATGAAATCAAATTTTCTAAGAGAAACTGAAGAGGAGTTTCAATTACCTTATTTGTTAGGGCTTGGAAATTTTTAAAATTTCAATCCTTTCCATTTTATGGTCATAATTAGTGTTAGGATTATTTAGAAGAAAATGGAAATTTTTAGATATATGAAAAGCTAAGTTATAGATGAAATACTTAAATCTACTAATTTTAGAACTCTGTTCTATCAGGTTTTAGGTTTGGAATTTTTGAAAGCATCAAATAAGATATTTAGGTTATTAGCAATCTTTTGTTAAAATTTTCTAGTAAATGGAGTTGATTTGCTTACTCAAATGATAATTTTATCTTTTCAATTCCAATGTTGTCTAAATTTATTAACTGTAAGTTGATGCATTTAGCGCATTAATGAGACTATAAAATTTATTGTACAATAATTAAGTTATTCTTTATTCAACATGTTGAGAATGTCTTGATAAAGTTTGGAAGTAATTGGTTCCATTTGAATGATGAAAAGTGGCTTGAATTGCAAGTGTTCACTAGTTGTCTTACTTTAGAAGCCTTGTTTTATTACTATGTAAAGAGTAACTCGAGGCTACAAAAGTTATGAAATGAATGATGTTTCATGCTTATTAATATATTAGAATTATGAGATAAAATTTTAGTAAATTATAGAATTTTTTTTAGAGCTTTTAAGGCTTTAATCAATAATATAAACCCCTAATCTCCAATAAGTAGAATGTTGGTAAAATTTGTAGACATATATTATGAACATTGGTAAAAGCTTAAGAAGCCATTCCTATGGCTAAGAAATGTCATTCTTGATAGGATGGTAAAAACCAATATTGATATTAATGTTTTAAAAGATAAGGATGAATATGAGAAAATGACAAATTACATAAGACATTCATGGCATGATTAGTATTTGGCCATACTTATAGAATAAATTTAATGATTAATATTTTAACATCCCATTACTATTTATTGTGAATGGTGAGAGAGAGATATAACATCCTTTCTAGAGAAAGAAAGTCTGGTTAGTAGTGGAGGGAAAAGACCAGTGGCTTTATGCCTATGGTGATAAAGGATAAGGTTAGGCTGAAGATATAAGGTAAAACTTGTATATCTGCCATTGTTATTTTCTATAATAAAGTGTATTAATGATAAATATAAAAAAATTTCTTCATAAGACATGTAATATTAATTGCATATAAATAAAACTAATCCTTTATAGTGTAAGCCTTTTCAAATAAGGTAATGAGTAGCTACTCACTAAGTATATTTTATACTAATTCTATTGTTAAATTTATTTGCAGGTACTAATCATGGATTTGATAGTGCAAATTAATACTTATATAAGGATCTTCTAGTCACCCTATGGTACCCATGAGATACCATTTTGATATAAAGTACAATCTATCCCTATAAATAAAAGAGTAGATTATGAAGTAATACTTAGAAGAATGGACTCAAAGTCTAATCCTATTGTAATACATCCTTTTTATCTAGTACCTTCTCTTGAAAGCTTTACTAGTAATGAATTTTTTTCTTTCCTTATAGAGCTAGATCTAGAGGAACAGAATCCCAGTGGATCCAATTGAGAGTCTATGCCTTTTGATGTGTTATGTAAATTATGTTTTCGTATGAATAATTTTTAGATATACATATATATATATATATATATATATATATATATATATATATATATATATATATATATATATATATATATATATGTAAATTTGACTTCAGAACTTTTAATGTATATAGTTTATATTATGAGTCAAGATATCCATGTCCTCTGATAGTATTGATTTAATAAAGATATTAGAATACAGTAAAAGTTTGTAAAGATATCAATTTGATATGTTAGTACTAATTGGGTATCTTTACACTAATCATGATAGCCATAAAGCGGGTTATGACAGAGTTGGTATCAAAGCATGATCCTAAATACTAATAAATTTTTATAATAGAGTTAATAGGGGCTAGTTAGATTATGGAAATTCTAGAAGCTCCATGAAAAAATAAGTGTCAATTGCCATGGATTCATGAAAATTATAGGTAGTTCTTTACTATTTCTTTAGAATTAGTATTTGTTAATTAAAGTTTTACTTTTAGAAAATTATGGCTAGGAAGAGGCAAACTCAACCTAGAATGCCTTGACAACCTATTAGAGCATATCTAGAAATATTGGAAAATAAGGCATTTGTAAATGTTACCCCTCTGAGGATAGAGTAAGAATAAGTTGAAGTTTCGACATGGGATATAAGGCTATAGTAGACCTTAGGAAAATTTTTGAACCAAAACCAGAATCCACTAGTTCCACCCCCAACACCATCATTGCCTTGACAATAAATCCCTTTTTTACCTCAAAAAGAAATATTATAAATAATTTATAAATTTCAAAAATTAAACCCCCTAAAATATAATGTTATGGATCCTATAATAGAAATTTATCAATTTATAGACCAAATAAAGAGGGCTTGCAAACTAATAAGAGGTGATGACCATATGATGGCGGAATTTGTAAGCTATTAACTGGAGAATGTTGCTTGTTTTTAGTATGTCCATAATATCAAACCTACAATTTTGTAACTTATTACTTAGCAATAATTTCAAATAATTTATGGATAAATTATTACTCCTAAGTGTTCATGAAGCTAAGGCTTATGAATTTGAAGGACTAACTCAACGATCCATGACAATGGCATAATATAATGCCTAATTCACTCAACTATCCCAATATGCAAAATATTTAGTGCCTACTAAGAAAGGGTAAGTTAATTTGTGCATGGTCTTCAAGACCATTTTTATGATCAAACAGATGTCTCTGATAATAAAATGTATAAGTAAGCCTTGGATAAAGCAATCAAGGTTGAGCTAGGTGCTAAAAAGAGATAAAACCAAGAAGCAACCTCGGAAGGAAAAAAGAAGTTAAAATTTCAAAGAGGGAGCAATAAAGATATTGGGGAAAAGGCAACCACCCAAAATGTGTCACCACTATTCCAAAAAGAAGAAAGTGATGCTCATGACTTTGCAATTCATTAATTATGCCAACATTTAATAGGATTAACTTAATTCATTTAGAAGAAGAAATAATGAAAAGCTTATTACCACTTGGGAAAAGATAAAGGTTGTTATGATGGAAAAATTTATTCTTAGATCTTCTAGACATGGCTATAGTTCTAGTTCTTCATGGAAATCTTGGAATGGGAAGGTTGAGGAGAAATAAGATTAAGAAGTTCAGCATAAGTTCGAAACATCTTCAAGATATAAAAGTGAAGAAAAGGAAAAGAAAAAAATAGAAAAAAAAAGAAAAGAAAGGAAGAAAGGAAAAGAGAACAAAAGAAAGATAGAAAAAGGAAGAGAAAAGAATGGAAGAGAAAAGGGTTAAGAAGAGTGAGAGTCATGAAAAGAAAAAAAGTGCTTGTGAAGAAAATAAGAAAAAAATAGAGTTAAGAGAAAATTTGAGACAAGGAATAAAATTTTAAGTTTCATGGTAAAAATAAATGATATTTATATGTTTCTAAACCAATTGTATTATACAAGAAAACTTTTGAAAATACTAACAAAATTGAATTTGTTTTGCCAAATGATTTTGATTTTGTTTTACAAAAATTTCAAGATATGTCTGTAAAAGAATTTTTCAAGAGAATTACCACTTTTTAGAGGAAAAGATGTCACGACCTAATTTTTGAATATCATGACTAGTATAAAGATACCTAACTAGTATTAATATATCAACTAGTTGTCCTTACAAGTCTTTAAGACATTTCTGAGTCATGTACTTTCATAACTCTATTAAAAATATAGATAACCACTTATAAAAAATAATTTTTACTTGCATGTGCATAAAGATTTTAAAAACATAAGTTTTATATGCCAAATAATATTTATATAAGAGTGTAAATTTTTTTGAAAAACATTACTCTCTGCATAATACTATCAAAACATAAAACTTCTAACTAACATACTATAGAGATATTGTAAGGAAGGTTCCCAAAGGCGAGAGAAAGGTTTATGCATAGATGTTAGTCTTTTTTGTAGGAATCATGTTCCATATCTATAAATAAAAATACAATAAAAGGAGAGCAAATATTGAAATATTCAATGAATGGCTACTTTTCTCCTTTTTTAGAGAGTTTTCACCACAACCAATCAATCATCAATATAATAGTATAAAATAACAAATGTCATGACTTGATTTTGATTGTGACTAGCATGGATCCCAATACTTGATTTTCACAAGCCTTAACACTTTTTATTTTTTTATCTAATGAAAGTTTGCAAATTTTCAAAGGAAACTTGAAATCCACTTTAAATTTTTGTACAAAAATAGATAAAGCCTCCTTTATTTTTGGATACTTCTTGAGAGCCACATGCCTTAAAATATAACACATGTGTATTTTTAGATATGATAGTATCAATCATTCATACAATATTATATAGTTTCAAGTTATATTTACACATACAACACTTTAACATTGCATGAATTAATAAGTCTCTATTTTTAATGGTGATTCTAATCCTAAATGAAACCCAACTATTAAATCCTTTAAATAGGTAGTATTTGATTCTTCATGCATGAGACATAGCTTAAATAGCTTTCTTAATCTAAAAAAAATAAAAATAATCAAAGTGAGTTATGAGAACTTAGTGAGCATATATCTACCATTATCTTGCACATGATTAATTTTATATATATAATAATCATAAGTTAATCATATACTACATTAGAAAATGTTAGCAAGCCTTTTTCTTGAATTTATAAAATATATGAAGCCATGCCTTGAAATGGGAGTTCTCCTGTACATGACTTAAACTCTGTTTCTCATAGCACAAATCATAGGAATCTTAACTATCCATTAGTACACAACACCATTATCATATTGTATACTACCCATTCCGGGCAAACATCACATTCATAAACAATAGTTAAGGGTCAAATACAAACAAATCATCATAATCACAACAATTGTAACATCCAATCATAGACAATTTTTAATATCATATCATATCACACATCCAATTATAGTAAACATATGTGTAGCCACTTTATGATTTCTAGGCCAATACTATATTTTTCTTAACTACTCGTTGGGAATTTCCCATCTGACTCTCAAATTGATCTTATATTCTTCACAATTGTTTGTTGGGAATTTTTCATCGAGCTTCCATATCATAGCTTTAGTATAATTCATAATTTCCAATGTCACTATTGGTATGACTCATAAGTAGCATGCAAAAGGGAGCTTAACTCTCATATCACAATTATTTGTAAGACTTTCATTGTAAGATAACTAATTCATCATGGAGCAACATTAAGCATATAGCAACATATATATAATAATGTCATCATGTTCACCCATACAACTATGACAAATAGATATCATAGAAACTCAATCACAATTCATCATTAGGTAGAAACAATACTACCTTACTTCTACTATACACTCTGATCAACTAACATTCCCTTAAACAACTAAATGTACTTGTATCACATAATTGAGTTTATGCATGAGTGTAGATCTATATATACATGAATATAAAAAATTTCACAACATTTAAGTCATCTTTTGTTTATATAAAAATCTATGATGAGATAAATACTCAACTAGTGGGGCATGTTTATAACAAGAGCTTAAAGTAGTTTGATTTGTCTTTCCTTTATCCTCTTAGTTCACCATTTATAATAATAATATTATGAAGAGAAGAATTCTATTTATTTTTCTTTCCAAGATTACAAACCTAATTTCCAAATCATAATATGATAATATCTCTTATGATCAATTTCTTGTAATTCCTAATATAGGCTTATATAATTAATCACTATGTTTGAAGGTTTTACTTAAATCAACTCTAAACATATTTTAAATTCTATGATATAAATGTACTTTAGGTATAATATTATAGTGCCTTAAATCATCATTTTTTCAATTTCATCCAAATAGGATGATAATATAAGAATTTTTAATCTAAATATGAAATAATTCGAATATTAAAATTTTATGCTGTAAAAGTGTTCTATTCATTTCATTATAACATTTTACAACATAAAAATCATTTTTTCTCACATATTATCATATATCTCAAATGTCTAGATAAATTTCCAAGTGATCCAAAATCATGAAGGCTAATGTTTTTAAAATGTTGTAAGCATGATACTTTAGCTCTCCATAGCATAAAAATATTATTTTTCAAAAGTATTACTAAGAATCTATAGGATACATAAAATGTGTTTTGCTTGAATCATGTTGGAATATTAAAAAATATTAAAATCTAATATTTTATATTTATTTAAACCACATTATTGTAAGAATCTATTCATTAATTTTTTATTTTTCTGAGCCATCACCATACATTCAAAATACCTATAAATGGGTTTTCTTGGATTTTTACATGAATTTGCCATAATAAAAAATATTTTATATATGTTGATAATTCTATTTTAGCATTTCCTATCATAAAGATTATATCTTGTTTCATATAGATCATCTTATATATCATGCACAAAATTTATCTTTAGATCACCCCTAAACAACAAAGATTAAAGAGGTTCATTACATTAAAATGTCTTACCATCTTTTAAAAGGTTACTAGCAGCTCACTAGTATTGGAATCAAGTTGGGTCACCAGCACGAGGGAGGTCTCGAGTGCTCAATGGTAGTGAAGACTACAACTCCCTACTATAGTTTTGCAGCTTTCCTCACACCATCCATGTCGATAGCTTGATGAAGTTAAGCTTTGGAGTAGACAACAACAGGGCAAACATGCATTAGTGGAAGGGCTTCCATGTCGGAACGACAAAACTCACATTCTTGCCATCCAAAATTGTAATTCTCAAACATAACAAAAATTTGGCATTGATAGCAATAACTCTGCACGAACTATAATGGTGCTTGAGAACACCAAAAATGGAGGAAGAAAAGGAAGGATAAGAGACAAGGAACTATTGGAGAGGGAAGGAAAAAGAATAAGAGAGGAAAAGGCAATGGTAGAGAGTGAGAGAGGGGGGAAGCTGAGATAAAAGAGGGGGTTCCAGGAAAAACATATAAAAATGGGGTAGGGGACTAACATAATTAAAGAAAAAAGAAGGGAGAGAAAAATGCTGAATCGAGAGTTATAGGCTTATATATGGTGCTTTGTGGTGCACTGTAAAATTAGCTTTACTAAATGTGATCCGTCCTATTAAACCTACGATCAATCTCAGCCTTTCATCAATCTTATTTGAAAAAAAAATCATTTTCATAAAATTAATCTCAACTCAATTATTTTTATCTTCCCTTAGTATAAAATATATTTTGAATATTTTAAAATAATTATTCAAATTTCCCATGATTTCTAAAATAATTTATTAGATATAAACAAATTATTTTTATAAATCCTTATACCTATAACCATTGAAATTATGTTCATCTTGTAGGAAGTTACTTATAAATATCATTTTAAACTAATCTTAAATTAATAATGGCCATATAATAAAATAAAAAATTTCATATAATATCATAGATATCATTTTTTAATATTCTAGTGCTTTTAATATGGAAAATAATTTTAAAATTAAATATTAACCAAATAAATAAATAATAATTCACATGCATTGGAATTTATAAAACTTTAAGTTAGGATATTATAATAAATTATCAAAGCTCTTAAATAAATTGTTTACAAAATTTGTTTAAGGGAATGACAATAATTGATATATAGGTTTCTTCTTATACCTTTGATCCAGCCTTATCTCCTACAACCCTAGGTACAAGGCTATTAACCTTATCCATCCAACCCTTATCACTTATCTCCTTCTTTGTGAAAGATTCATATCTCATCCTCTCCCCCAATAATTTAGATTTAAGGTAAGTAATATTAAAATACCAGTCATAACATCAATTATTCATTTCATTCATCTCATAGGGTATAGTTAAAATATCAACCGTGCCATAAAATTTTGCCTTTCTTATACATGTTCACATTTCATTCAAGGATAGTACAAAACCTTTCCATTCAAGATAATGGCAATACTGGATTCTTTGAATGGCTAGCAATTCATAACCAAGCATCACGCAACACAAATTTTAATTACTTATAACATTTTTCAACATGATGTAACAAACGCTAAACATGTTGGAAACTATGAATACTACTATGGTTTAGTGTCCTTCAGGCTTCCAAATCAAGTCAAATTTTTACCAAAATTTTATCTAATACTTCTAATACAATAATAAGCATTTAACATTATTTTTATTCTAATTTTCTAACTCTCGGGTACTATTTACACAGTACCAAAATAAAGAATTTCATAACAAGATAAGATGTGAGTAATTGGAATAAAAGCCTCTTTTCAATATCTAAATTACTTCCAATCATAACCAAATTTTCATACAGCATTCGTAGCATGTTAAATGATGAAAATTTTCAATTCTTTTACAAAAAGTTCCATGTGGTATTTTTCATATAGAACTAGAGCTCAAAATTGCCAATTCTAGTTAGTTTTGGAGTTATAGAAAAAAAGGCATTCTTGGCATCCAAACTAGTTCCAATTACCACCAAATTTCTATGCAACATTATTAACATGCTAACAATCAAATAACATTAATTAATTTAATTTTTTCAATCAAATTATGGTACAAACAAAACTAAACTTCAACATATAGAATCTTGAATTCTAATTTAAGCTATTGTAACTAGGGTCCATATAAATGCACTTTTCATTACTTTAAAAATTTTCAATTCTCTTCACACCTATCCTAACACTTTTTATAACATTAAAATAACAAAAAATTGAAATTTAAATAATTTCTAATCCTTTTTTCCATAGAGCAATGGAAAAACATATAATTCTTTCTTGAAAGTTTTATTTCTAAATTCAACGTAATCCTATTGTTTTCTTTTTTTAACAAAAAACTTGATGAATTTTTTTTATCAACCTTAACACTAAATTATTAATATTATGTCATCATATTAACATTTATACAATACCAAAATCAAACCATATAGCATTATAGCTTAACTAAATGCTTATAATAGTATATATCACCATATTTACCTTAGTTATTTAATTCTTTAACCTTTAAAATACCTTACAAAGTTGTAACTTCACTAAAATAGACCAAGTTTTAGGAATTTTGAAAAAATTTTTTTTATAAAACTTAGATGAAATGGAGGAAAATCTAAGTTAATTTGTAAGAATTTGATGAAACTAGTTGGAGAACCTCTTGGGATTTATTAGAGGGTGAAAAAACCTAGTAGAGAAGTGCTAGGAACTCACAATTTTAAGGTAGAAATGAGCAAGAAATTTACTCCAAAAATAACTCAAATGCTTTAAATAGAATTCTATCCAAGCTTCATTTATAAGCCATTCATTTCATTATTATTTTTTTGTAAAAAAATTGATGATAACTAGTACATGGTACATGGTACATGGTCTCTCAATCTAAAATTTAGAATATTTTTCTTTTCAAATCCAATAAAAATTCTCTGAATAGTGTTTAGAAAAACTCATTAACAAATGCCTCTAATTTTCTACTTATATATCAAATTGCCAAAAACTTCCTTTACAACCTTAGGCTTTACTTATGCCTTTTTTTTAATATTTTAGGATTATATTTAGGTTAAAAAATTGAGCCAAATCAACCTAAACAAGTTATGATAGTTTATTTCAAATTTAAGCCTAACCTTTATGTTTTTAGGTTACTCGAGCTTTTAATTTTCTATCAGGCATTTTTATAATTCTCCCAATCTCGGTGTTCGATTTTTAATTGTATTTTGACTCATACTAGTATTTAATATATTTTGTACAAAAATTCTAGCTAGACGTGGCCCCAAACTATCTTTAAGATATTCATAAACTTCACTTGATTACCTTACTAAGTTTCCATTTAGGAAATTCTTAATTAACATTTCTTTCTTGAACTTTCTTGCTTTAATTAGGATATTATAAAAGAACATTAAAAAGAGCAAGGTAAATATTAGCTTACAGGTATACTCTCATCCCCACTTTGCATGATAAATTATTGAATTTTATACATAATAAAGATATTTTGCATACAAAATTAGTAGGCTTTGAGTGCAATGAGAATTTGTACGTGAATGACTGTAGTCTTGCTATCTCTTCACATGACCTTAATATTCCTCCACATGTTAGTTTTGTTTCAAATGTTGATATTTGTGAAGAAATAATGTTTGGAAACATTTCTAGGCATGATAAATTTTGGTATAGGGTACATAAATTATTTGTACCTAAAAGTTTTTTAAGTAACTTGCTTGTTGAAGAAACCTATGATAATGGAATGATATGATATTTTAGGGATAAAAAAGCTTTAGAGGATTTGCATGATAAGTTATATGATTTTTATGTATTTTCTAAAGGTTATCTAAGGGGTTTGATAGAAAAAGTTAATTGTATAAAACTCTTTAGTGTTAAAGAGACTTTAGAAAATATACTTGTTAAGTTGCATGATCCTTGTATGTTTTCCAAGATTGGTTTGAAAGATGAATATCATCCACTTTGCTTTAGAAAAAGGAAAACATGGAAAAATATTATTAAAATAAAGCATGGATTATATAAATGGTTAGTTTTGATACATAGTTTGTCTAATGTGCCAAGTACTTGCATGAACATAATGAATCATGTTGTATATATTTGCACTGATAAATTTATTATTATTTTTATTGCTTTCATGTTCTTAAAGGATGGATTTTGTTGTTGTTTGAGAGTTTAAAGCATTGGAAAGTTTGCTTACCACATGTTGATATTCTTGTGTATGACAAAAATGTAGATAAGCATGTTGAGTCTTTAAAATGTGTTTCATAAATTTTAAGAAATGAAAAGTTGCATGATAATTTTGAAAAATGTTCATTTTGCATGAAAAGAATCAAATTTTTAGGATATGTGTATGGCAAACTAGTAGAGGGGGGATGAAGAAAAAATGAAGGTAATTAAAGAGTGGCCACCACTTAAAGTTGCTAGTAATATTAAGAGTTTTCTTAGTTAGTTTAGCTTTGGTGGAAAATTTATAAAGAAACATGTTCTATATGCCTTATTATTAATTCTTTTTTATGTTTGAACCTGTATTTGGATTCAGTTACCTATAAGGAAAGATAAGTCAAAGAAGGTCAAGTTATATCCAAGAGGAAAGGGACCATCTTAAATGCCATTTTGCATTTCAAGAGACATGTGCCTTTCAAATGCTTAAGGATTGATGATGTTACTTCTAAGTTGGATCATCATGGTAAGTTTATTATGAATGCTTCTTTTGATATTTTTAATCTTTCTTCTTTTTTTATATGTAGCACTTATAGATTTGAGGATGAATCTTTTAAAGAAAAGAGGAATAATATGATTTTAGGGGCAATCTCAAAGAACAAAATTAAGATGATCAATAATGCACTTAAAAAAGCAATTTTAGAGCTTACGAATGTCACTTTGGGGCTATGGCCATTTGATTATTTAGGGCTTTTGAGGCTTTTATTTGTTTTTTATTATATTAAAAAGACATTTAGGCTTTTTTACAAGTTAATTTTTTATGGTCCATTAGTTTACTTTTTTACCATAGTTTAACTACATTTAGGCTTAAAGAGGCCTATTTGTATTTTCTTTAGACTTAACTAAAATTTACTTAAGCCCCATTTACTCTAGGTTTTCTTTAAATCTATTTAAAAAGGCTTGATCCTTATAAATAATTTAGATTTAAGTTTTTATAGCTAAAATTAAGTCTTTTCTATGAGCTTTTTCTCTATGACTTTTGTAACAACTTTGTGACTTATCAAATTGATTCAACATTTATGGTGTCTACTATTACTTATTAAAGGATTTTATTCTTTATGGCATGACTTTTTATCGTTTATCATTTCCTTTCATCACTTTTTTTGAGTATGGTATGAATATCCTTCTAATTTTGTTTTGGTTTACTAAATTTTAAGATAATCCATCATCATATGGTCTATAATGTTTGTGATTTACAACCTCTTTCTTTCTTTATGCATGAAGTCGATTATTGATATTAAGGTCCAAACAACTAGGAAATGACATAAATATTTTCTTGGCTTTGCTTATTGAAGATCTACAACTTATATGGGATGAAGGTATATCAGTGTTCGATGCATATAGGCAAGAGTCTTTCAAGTTGTAAGCAATGCTCTTTAGCATAATTAGTGACTTCCTTGCTTATGGAAACTTGTTAGGGTATAGCGTGAAAAGGCATATAGCATGCATTATTTACAAAGATGGCACATTCTCTTATCAACTTAAGTATCGGAAGAAAATAATGTATCATAACTATAGAAGATTTTTGCCTTGTTCCTACAACTATGAAAGATTAAGAAAGACATTCAATGGTTTATCAAAGGAAGTAATGGCTCTGGAGCTCTTATTAAGGGAGAAAGTTTATGATAAATTTAAAAATTTTGATAATATCTTTAAAAAACTTAATGCTTCGACAATAACTCTTTATGGAAGAAGAGATTTAAATTCTTTGATCTTCCATGCTGGAAGGACTTGGATGTTAGGCACAATATTGATATCATGCATATGGAAAAAAATGTCTGTGATAGTCTAGTTGAAATGTTTTTGAATATGTTGGACAAGATAAATGATAGAATTAAGGCTACTAGACTTATAAGAAACAATTAAATGTGAAGAACTAGCATTGAAAAAAGAGTGTCAACATACTTATCTTTAGCTTACCATACCTTGTCTAAACTATTCATCCAACATCAAAAGTCTTATTTCAATGAAAGATTTAAAATTAATTGGCTTAAAGTCTCACAATTGCTATGTTTAATACAATAACTTTTATTGGTTTCCATTCAAAGAATATTGCCAAAACATATAAGACAAGCTATCATAAGGATTTATTTCTTCTTTAATGTAATATTTATCAAAGTCATTAATCCAAAGGATTTAGATGACTTGTAAAAGGATGTTGTTATCACACTATACCAACTTGAGATATATTTTCCACTCTTATTCTTTAACATCATGGAGCATTTAGTTATACATTTAGTGAAGGAGATAAGATTGTGGTTTGGTTTACTTAAGATGGTTATACCTAATGAAATGCTACATAAAGATCCTAAAAAGGTATGTACGCAATTAGAATAGGCCTGAATAAAATATTGCTAAGAGGTATATTATTGAGGAAGTTGTTGAGTTTTACAACTTATACTTGTCAAATGTGGAACTATTGAGCTTCCCATGCCTTGCCATAGGGGAAAAATTTTAAGGAAAGACATATTAAAGAACCTAGTGAAGAGCATAAATCATGAAATATATGAATGAAAAGGTTGAACCTTACAAGTATATTACTCTCATAAAAGAGCTTCATTATGGTAATAATGAGATATGGATACAAGCTAAACATAAATATACTTTCATTAAGTGGTTTTGCAACCAAGTGGGTAATATGATGGAGGAAACACTTTGATGCTATTTTTGAATGGTTGGCTAATGGGCTTTGCATGGATGTTATATCTTATTAAATATATGACATTAATAGATATTCATTTTCTACTAAAAAACAAGACAAGAGAAGCACCATGCAAAATAATGAAGTTACTTTAGTGGTTCAAGAAATGCATTTCTCTAATGCCAAAGATAAAAGCCCTATCTATGCTAGCATGTCATTATACAAGGTTATCGAAAGCATATGGAAGCTTGATTACATTCAATTTAGGGAACCTATTTTTTGATATAAATGAGTGGAGAATAATAATGGCATTTGAGTGGATGAGTTAGGATTCATGTCAGTGAATTTTAGTAAAGAGGGTTATAATAGGGAGTCATTCATAATAATATCCTAAGCAAAATAATTTTTTATATAGTGGTTTGTAGTTCTTCAAAGGAAGAGACAAATTATCAATAGTAAGAATGAGAAAGATATATCCATTAATATTCAAGATATACCTTCTTTCTCATCAAGACTACCTATAGCTATCCCTGAAGTTAATTTGGAGATATTTTATATGTATCAAGATTATGGTGAAGGGATATCGATTAATGATCTTTTAAGTAAATTTTCTATACCATAAGTTCAAGGTACTAGTATTCTCTCTCTCTCTTTCTTTTTTTTTTAAGTTATGCATACATATATAACTGGTTTGTTCTTAGTTTATATAGTATATTGAAATAGTTTGATAATGTAAGTCCTATTTAAGAGATGTGCATCAATAATGAATTAAATATACATAGATAGAATGATATCTATGACAAATTAAAAGGTATTTTTTCTTTTATCATGATAAATTTTTTCTTTACAATTGTTGTAATATTCAAATTTTCATTTGTTTACTTTATTCTTGCAATTTCAAAATGCTCGAGATATATGCCATTCAATAGTGCAACTCATTAGGTATTTTTGGATCACTTGTATAAGTGTATGGAATTACTACAGAGGAAAAACAAGGTTATTTTTTGTTATAAATTGCATATGTTGAATTTAGGATTGCATACTCTAATTAAGATGAAATGTTACATTACTTTCTATTTAATATGGGTCTGTATGTCTTATAAAGTTTAATTATTATGGTTCTAGGGGATTTTGGATATGTTTTAGGTTAGAATTGGTGCAATAAGGCATGTTATGAGACATTATATAGAATGCAGAGCATGTAGAGAACATATTTTTCAATTTTCAATTTTCAATTCAGGGGGAGTGAATGTAATATAACATCGATTATGTGAATTATCAAAGTAGTATATTAAATATTCCATGTTAGTTAATAAAATAATCCAATCTTAGATTATAATTTTTAACAATGGGCATCAAGAAAAAACTAACATTATTAAATGTTATCGATTATCGAGTAGTGTAACGTACAAGAAATGACAATGATTTATTTGTTAAAGACCAATGTAATATTATTTTTTTTGAGATAGTTTTATAACCAATGGTATAAAATATTTGCTACAATAGTCGATAAAATAATGGTTCAAAATTAACATTTAACTAAATAACCAATGTCAATTTTCAATTTTATACTAATGTGTGGTTCCTTTTTAGGTCTTGTTGATGGCAATAAACATCTCTATTAAAAAAAATAGACTATTAGAGACTAGACTGTAATGGCATTAATAAAGGCAAGCATGTCATTGAAAAAGGCATTGCCATAGCAAGAATTGTTCCGTTGTAACAAAATTTGATTTTGGCAACCTTTGCATAGATACTATTTCAATCACAAAATATATTAGGTGGATATTTACCTGCACATATTAAATGTAATGAATGAGATTATGACAAGTAAGACACTAAGAATGTATTATATGCACTAAGACTCAATTAACATTAAGGCTAATATTATTTGAACTGCTTTTTTATGTTTAAATGTTAATTTCAATGGGAACCTAGAGTTATCATTAGCAAAGACAAAGTGAGATCAATTTGATACAAAAAATTAAGCAATAAGCATGATGTAAGAAATCACACAACAATATATTATCGAACTTAGTAGGCTTTAACCAAATGCACTACAATGAAGATATTTTCCAATTTAAGTGACTAGAAAAGAGTTATTAAACCTTGAAGCCATTAAACTAACAAGAAGATTACATGAAGTTTCAAGTCCAAATGCAAAATAGCTAAAACCTTTGCACAAGAGGAAAATAATGGTCATTATGAATAACCTTACTATATTTGCCTTTTTTTTAGTAATTTTTATGTTTACCTTTTTCATTGTTATATTTTTTGATGACGGTGACTTCAATGTGTCCTATTTTTCAAATACAATGGCCAAAGTAAATAATTTCAAATATGATAGCAACTTAGTATAATTATGGCTAGATAGGAACTCAATGCTCTATTTGTGAAGAAAATAAAAAAGTGTTAAATGTGTTTAAGATCATATACTATCATTATATTTTTAATTATTATATTAATCAAATGAAGCTTAAAGTTAGTTAAAAAATTAAGATTTTCTACTAAAAAGGTGAATGTAGGGTTAGGTCATCAATTTTTTAATCATTTACACCTTTTCTAGAATAAATAAAATATGTATGATTTGTTTGAATAAAGAAGAATTTAAAAAGTAAAAGTTATCTAGGAAAAGATATTAAAAATTAATTAAATGAAAAGATTAATTTTCATTTATCTTTATCCTTTTTTTCATTCTCTTGTAGATAAAATTATAAATTTCACTTTAGAAGTAAATTTGAAGTTGTATGTCCAATTAATTAAATGATTCTTTAATAGTATACTATGTACTAAATTAAAAGTTAACTATTCCAAGCCAATTATTGATGTGGATACATCTATGTTAATCGAAATTGGAGAAAATAAACTTGCAAGTGCAACAAGCATGTTCCATGCTAGGTTTGTTAGACTTTAGGCTACACCCCTCCTAACAATGGTGCACTCGTTGCTTTCCTTTTTTTTACACCAAAATCAAAGGCCATTATGTTTTAGCATATTCTTAGCAAGGTTGCTTCTCATGTAATTTTATATCTATTAATATGAATATTACATCAAATATAATTAGCAATAATTCATAATAACATAGATTTAAAGTCAACATAATTTTATATCTTTATATTTGCTTATACAAATATTGTTAACAATATAATTTATAATGGAACAGATTTAAAAATAACTTAGGAGTACAAGGATAGACCTTTCATTGCAATTTGCTATAACTTATAATTCATTTGATGTGAAGTGGTTTGTTTATATAGAATAAGAGTGAGAGCATTACCTTGGATAATAGTTCCAACATAAAGTATAATGCCAATTTCTACATACCCAAATGACATAACTATTGCTACGATAAAGAGTTAGTCCAACTTTGCAAAGCTTAGATGGGATAATAAATTTTCAATAATTCCTAGTGCAATCATGGATGGATTATTAGAAAAATGACATGATCCTACTTTTCCCTTATTGTGCAAGCAATTCAATTTGCTTATTTTCTTAAAAAAATGCCTCTTTCACAACTAAGAATAATACTATACTTACAATCTACTATTATAAAGATTTTCTATGCATATTTATAAGCAGAAAAATTGACAATAAAAAAGGTTGTTCAAAATATATTATATAGAAATGTTTTGCATAGTAGTTAACATGGGGTGTTCATTTCATAAAAAATGATTTTTTAATATAAAAAATAAGAGCTTAATTGTATGAGATGTTCTTATTTTTTATAAAATAAAAAGAATTTTTATTCTAAAAAATTAAAATAAAAAATATACATATAAAGATTTCATTTATTTAGAATTTGCATGAGTATATGCTTTGAATGTTTGCATGTCCATATCTTTTCCTAGAACAAAATAAAATTTCTTTTATTCCTTTCATGCATATAAAAATATTATGCTATTCTTACTAAAGATGATTTACATGAATGAATTTAATGTATCTTGCTTAAACAAGACTAAGTAAAACATATTAGACAAAGGTGACAATATTAAAGATGAAATCCTATAGCAAAAACTAAAAGAAAACTAAGCTTATAGATGTAGTTATTGTATAGCCTATTATAATGCTAACAAGAATGCGATATAAAACAATTCTACAAATAAGGGATGTTTTACAACCAAGAATGGTTTTGATAACATCTAGGTAAGAGTAGCTCTTCTAGTTAGGGATAGGGTTTAGTGATTTGTAACAATCTGTTAAGAGATTAGCAGTGTAAAGAATGATGGTTAGAAACATTATTAAAGTGTTATGCTAATGATCTATCCTAATTTTTCCAAACACCATGCTAACAATAGCACTCTTGTTCCTACCATTACTATTGTTATATGTGCACTTGTTATCCATATGTTTCCTGCATTCCATGCATGCACATTAATTAAGCCACACACTACCAGTTGTCTTTTTTAATTCTACATCAAGATGCTTATCCTCTCTAAAAAGAGTTTAATTTCTATCTAATTATTGATATTTTTTTCATAAATTGATCAATTAGGCAACAATATTTCTTAAGGATAAAATGGATTTGGATATCATTTAACATTAATTTACATCATTGCATGACTTGAATTTAGGATATTAATTATGTATATTATAGTCTGTAAAATTTTATATTTAGTATGTAAGATTAGCATTTTTATAATTGTTTGTAATTCAAAATTTTTTTTATAAAAATCACATTATAAAAATAATAATGCAAAAATAGTGTAATTCGATGTATTGGTATGTGTTTTATTTTTTGTAAAAAAGGAACAAACATAAAATCTTATAACATTAATATGCTATAAAATATAATAAGTTTGTGCCTACAAGATCGTAGACATTAATATAATATGTTATATTGAGCAAAGAATCCAATTAAATCCATTATGTTTTTGTTCTTCAACTCTTCATCATGGTTACCATACAAATAGTGAAAGCCAAAAAATATTAATTTTTTTGTTTAATCTTTAGTTTGTTTTTTGTGTTAATGATGTTAAACATGCAAGCATAAAGTTGACAAAGCAATAAAAGTTATTCAATAATAGATTAATCTTGACTCAAGACATCTTTAAATGTTAAATAAAAAATAAAAAGAAGAGAGAATTGGATGCAAAAAAAAAAAATTGAGAGATTAAGAGAAGTTAATCAGATAGTTCCTTTTAGGTATTTGATCATTATCAAATGCATCATTAATAGCCTTCTTGAAAGCACTTCCGAACCTAATAATTCAATCTCCACAACTCTTTTTTTTCCTTTTTGCTTAGACTATGTTTGGATTTAATTGATGCAGAATTTGACCTCAAAAGTAATTTAAATGCACAAACAAAACACAAGAAAATGACTTCGTAGTTGGTTAATGGAAAAGGGATAGAGGAGTTTAAGTATAGTAAGTAGGTGTTAAAATTAGGAGCTTACATAAGTATTTCTCTATAATTAATTACAAGTCTTGTCATTTTGAAAAGGACTCCCATTTTTATGCATAAAAGGTAAAAATACATTGTAGAATTATACATATGTTTTCCTTCTACCAACTTTTAGTTAGTCTTGATAGAGTAGATATTTGAATTATGGGATTCTCTTCCATACAACTTTGTGAGGAGATAGTATGTGTACTTCCTCTTTCATGTTAATTTTTTATGAGTTAACATTAAGTTAAAGTATTATAATATAAAACTTGTAAGTCTTACCACAAATGTCACAAGATGTTCTATTTATATTGCAACTTTTCTCAAATAAGTTGCAACATTTTGCTCAAAGATTGCTATAAATTAAATTTAATTACAATATAATTATTTAGTGTCATAAATTTTAAACAAAACCATGCAACTTTTTTTAAATATATTCACAATTTCTTGCATAAATTGTGCAACTTGCAATTATCATAAAAATCTTGCATCATTTCATGAAAAAGTTGTAAAATTTTATCAAAATATTGCAATAAGTTCAATAGCACTAGTATTGAAAGCACTACTACAAAATTATCTCTTAACATTAGTTGTTTAAGAAATTTAACATGGATTATTACCCAATGTATATACGAGTATTGTTATATGTTAGACAATTCAACATTAGTGCTATAACTGATGTATAAAAAGTAAAATAATGTCAACTTTTATATATAAAAAATAATCATCATTTCTACACAGGAGATGCAACACAAAGATTTTTAATAACATTTAACATCAGTTTCTTATAAATGACTGATGTTATATTTTATGTAACACTTTTGTTGATAAAACTAACCTATTTGGTATGTCATTCTATAACACCTAAAATTTGTCTCTGGTAATTAGGCATAAATCATAATATATTAAATGTAATGGCCTTATGAGTAATAAGATTACTTTGAAAGAAGCTAAGAAATTCTAGCTAGGAATAACTAAATATGTATGGAATTATTAAAAATGGAAAGGATCAAGAAGTATAGATTATTTGAAGTATTTTATGGAAATGGTAGAAAGTGGAATTTGAAAATATAAGAACCCTAAATTTATGGATAAAATAAAATATGATTAGACAAAAATTTGAGTGGCAAAATGGAGTATAAAATAGGAGAAGTATAAAGAAATTCATAATTTTGTATGTTATGCAAAATTTTTGCACACCCAATGGTGTTTTGCACACTCCAATATTTTTGAATTTAATAATCTAATTCCCACCCAATTGACATAAAAAATTTTTTGAATTTAGGAAAATTTTAGGAATCATAACATTGAACTACGTCCAGTTCTTTGGACATAACTTTTTCTAGGAATGTTCAATTGATACAAAATTTTACAATTGGTTAGAAGATACCTAGGGTTAATTTATGTTAAATTAGATAGTAGAGCTATTTATTTTTGACATAAAAAATCATTATTAGAAACACTGGATGGAAAGTTTAGTTGAAATTATTTGAAAAAAGATTTTAGGAAATTAGAATAGTATATGGAAAATTAGTATGAATTAAGTAATAGTTTTGAGAATTCAAATTTTAATTATGCTAATAGAAATTATTTTAGAATATTTAGAATAATTTTGTAAATTGTACAAGATCTAAGGTTAATAGAATTTAGGATTTATATTAAGATTTTTATGTAGAATGTCATGAAAAGTGTATTTAAGGGTAAAATTAGAATTAGAAAAATTAAAATCAATTTGGCCCAAATTACTATGCGATAAGACAAGTCCCAATTAGCCTAAGAAGAAAATAAATTAGATTTAGTCGGCCCTTTAGTAATTAGGTGTGAAAATATGCTCTTTTTTTTAGTGAGTTATGGTAAATGGCAGAAGAAAAAAGATAAAATTTTAGCCTAAATGGCCTATGTTGTGGATGCCTATAAGGCCAATTTTGGCATAAAAATGATGCCTTAAGGGCAATATTTGAACTAAAAATGAATACATAGTGACCAAAAAAATATAAAGAACAAATCAGAATATTCTAATTTTGGATAAGATTAAAATTGAATTAAACTAAGCATATTCTCTAGATTTTTTACTACAAAATGATGCATCATTTCTTGCATTTCTCCACACAAGTGCATGACCATGGTGAAGAAAAGAGAGGAGAGGGGAAAAAAAAAGAAGGATAGTATACACACACATACATTCTATCACATTATGCTACATATATAAAGGTTAGGATCAGAAATCCTCCTCCTAAATTAGCTTATAGTGCACAATAGAAAATGTGTAAAGAGAGGATAGTGAATTTTTTTAGTGTTTGTCACCACCTTAGAAAGAGAAAAAGTGGTTTTTTGAGTCTTTTTTAGAGATTTAGTAGAGTTTTGGTTATAGGGTTCATCTAAGACAAAGTAATCCTCCCTAAACTCTATAGAATTCAATTTATTTTCTTCTACTCTTTTCTTAAGTTTCCTATTGATTTTATGTCATTTTAATGTTGTATTTTGATACTAAATAGAGAGTAAAACTCTGCTAGTTTGCTAGTCTAGGATTCCTTGATTTTGATTTTTTGAGTAAACAGAGATTTACTTTTTTTTCTTTTAAGTTTTTCTTTAAGAAAATTATTTTATGCAAAATGTATATTTTTTTATGAAGTATATGATTTGCTATGCCAAAGCCATGACTTAGCCATGGTGAATTAGTTATTATGTATATGTCTATATTTTGCCAATTGTCATTGATATTGAGTTAAAATTATGAGTTTCATGGAAAGTCAAGTGCGAAAGTGTTTTCTTGGGAAGTAAGAAAAGGTTTCTAAAAAACCTTTGGTTTTGAGAAACGATTTTTGGTTTAAGTTTTGGAATTAAATGTTTGATTAGTTTTTTTTCTTGAAAATGTTTGATTGGTTTTTTCTCTTGAAAATAGAGAAACAAGAATGTGTTTTAAAAAGTAAAGGTTTTGTAAAACAAATTTGTTGAGGATGTAATATATAATACTTAACAATTGGGAGTTGTTTCTATGCAAGGTTTGAAATTAATTTTCGAGAAAAACTCCTAGAAGCTTACAAGTTTTCTAAGGGAATTAAGGCTATGTCTTTTGATTTAATGATGAAATTTAATATTATTAATAGTGAAATCATTACAAATATTATACAATTATATTTTCAAAGAAAAATTTCATTTGAAATTGTTTTAGGTGCCCTTAGGTATTGTAAGAAAAGTAAGGAGAAAAATTTGTTTTCTCTTGTAAAAACTTTCAACCTCATATTTTAAGCTATTTTGATTGGTAAAATGGTTTTTGTAACTTGTTTTTAATATGAAAAGAGTTGAAAATGATGTTTTTAACATGGAAAATGGTTCTATAATTTTGTAAAAAATTTTGGAATTTTCAAAAGTTTAAAATGACATTTTTAAATGAAACTTGCTTCTTTTCAAATTATTTTGAAAGTTTGATTTGTGGAAAATTATTGGGACTTGTTTTGAATATAAAAATAACTGAAAAATTATGTTTTATGCCTTATAAATAGGTCTGAAAAATTTTATAAAATTTTGTTATTAATTGGCATTTCAAATGGAATTTCCAAACTAAGTATGCTTCTTTTGAATTATTTTGTCAATTGGGTACAAGGTGACCTATAGAGCTTATTTTGAACATGGAAAAGATTAAAAAATGGTGTGTAAGCTCAACATATATCAAATATAAAATTTAGAAAAATTTTATTAAAGTCTGGTGTTTAAAATGAAATTTCTAAAAAAGCATGCTTTTTTGAACCATTTTGAAAATTAAGTAAAATGGTAACTTATTTGACTTGTTTTGAGAAAAATGAAGATAAAATGCAAAAACTCTGATATGGATTTTTTATGAAATTTTATGTTTTTAAGGAATTTCTAAAATTTAATGTGCTCAATAAGGCTCAATTAAGAAGTGTGTTCAGAAACTTGAATTTTTAGAGTGTTTATGAAACTATTTTTATATTGCTATTTTGTGATATGAAAAGATTAGTTTTCATGCAATAAGTGGCAATTTTCATAATTATTAAGATTGAATATAAAATCCAAGACTAAACATGTTGAGGTTCAGATATTGTGAAACTTAAAATATCCAAGTAATAAATCTCCTTTTTTCAATAAAAAATCATATGTTATATCAATATTAGGATTGTTATTATGAATGATTGTTGGCTGATAAATGCATACAATAATTTCCTTGAAGTCATTCTACAAAAAAATGGATACCATTTAAAATGCTACACAATTGAGTGTTAAGCCCTTTATATGATTAGGATATGAGTTATTCTTTGCTTATTATATGCATTAGTGCGTTTATATGTGATACTATTTATAGTTAAAGCTCCATGACCATGAACTTTTGTAAGAGAATTGGAGGCATGAATGCTAGCTATGGTCACTAAAAAAAAATGATGAGGTAACTATGAATACAATTTGCTAGATTATGAGCTATGTTATTACTATGCTACTACTATATAGAATTTATATGTTTATTTTGCCAATAGACTAGCATTCTAACCTTACCCCTATTATATGTAAAATAGGCTAGTGGGACCTTGATGTGAAAAAGGTTGCATGATTTTGTCTTCACTTGTGAAAGTGTCAGAAGAATGTAGTTGATATTTGGAAATTCTGAAACTATCATTGGCTTGTATGCTATATTTGACAATGCGACATGATATATGATATATGATAAGAGACCTTTGTGAAGAGTGTGGAGCTTTAGCTCAACACTGATGACTTTTGAGTCACATGAAAGGATGAGTGGCATAGAGCATGAGGGATAAGGATAGGGTATGCGTGGAAATAAGGCTAACCTAAGAGTCATAAGGAGGAACCTATATTCCTTCATTGCCAATTATAATACATAGAATTATAATATAGAATTTTATTCTATATGGTTAGTGTTATAATAATATATTTTTTTGATCGATTTGATTAAAAGACTAAGTGAAATAGTATTGGAAGCCTAAAAGGCTATCTTTACTATATATGAATCTAAAAATAGTAACATTAATTTCCTTAGAAGTTGCCTTTGATTGATTAAGAAGGTGACTAAAATACTTGAAGCATGCTCTATGCATTATCCTTGACAATTAATAAGTTAATAATTATGATGAATAATCCTCATTATATTATTAAATAGTAATTATTTATGCTTGTTGTACATTGTACCTAATTTTCTAGAATTATAGTACATAGAATTTATGAATAAGATATAAAGGAAATTTAAGTAAGAAGTACTAAATATATATTTTGTATATGATACATTTTCTTAACTAAAATTGATTAGAAAATTAGTGTGATAACTACCTTATTGAGTAATTTGTTACTCATTCTACCTATGATATATCTTTTTAGGTACATACTACTAATACTTCTTGAAATTGTTGATGTGTAGAAGTAGGACATTACAACAAGGTTGGTATATTTTAAGTTAGGTTCCATTAGAATTCATATGCATTAGTTTGCATAGCCATACTAGTTGATTGATTCACTAGTTGTGCCTCCTACTATACCAGCTATATCCAAAAAGCATGGAGTTTCAAAGGTAAAAAGAAATGGTTTTCAAGTCATACATTAAAAGAAATGCAATTTTTGAACTTTATGTTATCACCAAAGTAATTTATAAATAAGATCCTTTGAATTTTGAGTTTTATGAACCTAAACTTATTCAATTATGTCCATTCTATAGGTTAAGATTCTCTTTTTCTAAAAGGTTTTATTCTATCAAAATCTTTTGATTTCTCGAGGAATTATACATGATTACTTGTTCAAATTGCTTAGCTTTTTGAAATATTTGATAACTTCTATTTTTTTTAAAAAGTATGGTTCAATTATTTCTTTTATTAGACAAAAATATTTTTTTGTTTTATCTATAATTTTAATTTTTAGAGGAATTTACTGTTTACTAAATTTTAAAAAACTCCTCTAAAAAGGAAGAAAAATGATTTTTTAATTTGTTTAATTTTAAATAAAGCTTGAATTTATTCCACTAATTTTAAAAAATGAGAATTCATTTATTGATTTTAAACATTTTCACTACAACAAATGAATTCAAAAGATTGGATCTCATCAATTATGTTTGACTATTTTTTTACTCAATAAAAAAATTAGTGAATCTTATATCTAAGTATTATGCATATTTTAGAAAATAGTAAAATTTTAAAGATTAGTTAGTTTTTAATGGTTTATATGATATCTTTACACTAGTTATGATAATCTAGAAATTAGGTTATGATAGATATATCTTTTTCTTGAAGATGAATAAAAAGGGGCTCTAAATAAAAGGTATTCTACGAATATATGAAGAAAGCCTATAAAGAATGAATTAATAAAACAAGAAATGAATGTGATGATGTGATTGAATGATAGTAGGACAAAATTTATGCATTTGATTAATAAATAAATAATCATGTATAAGATAGGCCATTAAGTCGTATAAGGCCTTAGCTCATGAAAAAATGGGAACTTAATGTATAAATGCATGGTTCAATATTGTAATAGCGTGGATCATCAAAACCTAAAATAGGAGGGCTCACTTGGCCCTAAAATTGGAAGGATGAGTTAATCTTAAAAGCCTGTCAAATAGAACTTAAATTTCTATTAAAAATAACTTAAATTTGGGGACTAAGCCTTAGTTAGCTATAATGATGACTTTAGGGTAGCTAGTAAGCCAATGAATGTTAAGGTGTTTTAATTACTTGGAAATAATTTTAAAACAAGATAAATAGATAGCTAATGGAGTTAACATAGAGGATTTCCACCCAATACATAATTTTATTTGTTATTTCAATTTTCCTTAACTCATTTTCCTTGTTATCATCTAGAAGCCAATGGAGGAGTGACTAAAAATTTGAATCCAATAGGTAGGAGATGAGTTGGATGGTGATTAAGCATGCTAGGAAAAGATGACTCTCATTAGGGTTGATTAACCAAAAACATAAATTCTTCCCTTCCAAAAAGTGAATGACACCTTGTCCGTAAAACATCAAATAGTTGTCATCTTTTTCTCTCCAAAACTCATTCTCCCACTCTTATCTTCACCCTTATCTTTTTGACCCTTTATACTAGGAGGCCACCACCCAAAAGAAAGGGAAGAGGCTAATTGCAAAAGGGTATAGGGCTTTGCTTCAAATTAGGAAGATAGAGGTGTCAAAAAAAGAGGAAGCTAAAATGAAAAAAGAAAAAAAAGTAAGACCATGTTAACTTTTAGGAGTTTTTTTTTTTTTTTAGCTTTCTTCCGGATGTCATCCTTCAAAAGAAACTTGAAGAAAATCCCATGGAGGAAAGCTTATTGAATTCATTATTTAAGGATGTAAGTATTTTCCTTGCATTGATATGCTAGGAATTTTACTATATCACCCACTAAAAATCTTAATGAGAAAATTCATTCAAGCTTAAGTATTAAAAAAAATGCCTTTGAAAGTATAAAGAAGAGCTTAATAAGATGAATGATTAAATGATGGATTATGACAAAATGGTTAGTTAGAAATGAAACATGCATGATGTGATGATGAGTTAGTTGATTCAATCGCTTTAAAAGGTAATTTTCTATGGTTTAGTTCTATCAATAGGAATCTTGATAAATTGTGTGAATTCATAAATTCTTTTAAGGTGATTACTCTTGCAGTATGTTGTTATTGTAAGCCAATGAAGGATATATGTATGTCTTCATTTTTCTTATACTCTTGGTAAAAAATAAATTAAATTATGTTAAAAATTAGTGTTTTCAGCCACCATGGGTTAAAATAGGGTATTACATGTTTATCCTTCTTAAATTCAAAACAAGAAGTAGGATTGTTGAAAAAAAAAATAGAATAATTTCCTAGAGGTTTTGGTCACCTTTGGAACTCAAGTGAAGAAAATATTACTTTGATTCCAAAATCTGATATGAAAAATAGAAGATTGGGTACGAAAAAACCTAAAACTTAGAGTAAAAAAAATAATAAACATGTGGGGGAGGATTTGGTACCCCTTAATTGTGCTTGTAAATATGTTTTAGAAATTACGTTAAGTGTTTGGTCTAAAATCTAGATATGGATGGATTATAACCGAGTGAGTTAAAAAATAACAAATAATTGGGGGTAAAAGGCCGTATTTCTTATAATACAACATGAGAATAATATGTATGTTATTGTTTTTATTATTGGAATTACTATATATACATATGTTATGAGTTTTATGAGAAGAATATCCACATATGTTACTGTTTATATTATTGAAAATATTATACATATACATATGTGTTAAGTTTTATAAGAGTAATATTCACATAGGTTACTGTTTTTACTATAGAAAATATTATAGACATCCATGTGTGCTCCATTTTATGAGAATATTATCTACACATGTTATTTTTTTTATTCAAATCAATATTAGAAATGCACACATTGATTTTTGGAAATATTATGCACATACGTTTTTGTTTTTGTTAATATAAAACATTAAATACATGCTTGAATGGCCTTATGGAAATATTATTCATGTACGTTGTTGTTTTTATCCAACTTGGAATATTATTTAAATATATGATTTGTTTTATTGGCACATTGAAACATATGTTACTGTTTTATTTAAATAAAAACATATTTATGAATGTGATTGCCTATATTAAAAATAATATACATGTATGATACAATTTTGTAAAGAATTAAAATATTATATATGTACACAGCCAAGTTTTTGAAAATATTAAACTCGTACATCATTATTTTTATTAAATAAAAATGTTATTTATGTAAATGATTGGTTTATAAATATTATATACACATATGTGACTATTCCTATGAAAATATTATTTATGTATGTGGATGGTTCGTAAATCATATGTGTGTGTGTACATGTACATGTTTGTTTATAAAAATATTATATACATACATAATTAAAGTGTTTAATAATAAAAAAAAATATATTGTCATTGCTCAATTTTTGGATTATTATGACCAATGTAAAGATATCAATCAAATATTTTTACAAGCCTTTTTAAATCAATCCAACTTTTAAATCTGATTATTTTCAAAAAAATATACATGATGTAAAAACATAAAGTTGAAAATTATACTAATTTGTTTAACTAATAGACATGCACAATTAATAAGGTCTAATCTTGTAAACATGTTTTTTTTTAACTAGTTAGTAAAACCATTAGACATAGCTTTTTTTTTTTTTTCATTTTGAAAGAGAAATTAAGAATTAGATATATGGTAATTTCTTTTGGAGTCAAAATTCAAGTCAAGTAAAAAGAGTTTTTTTCTAATTAGAGAATTGTTTAAACATAATGAGCTTAGAAAGGTACAAAAATATTAACAAAGTCATTTCAAAAAAAAATAAAGTTATTACTATAATAGATTTTTAAATTTTTATTTTTTCTAAAACTTTTTCAAATGAGATGAATCATTAGACAAGATTACAAAGGATCTAAAAAAAAATAGAGACTTATGATACTTATTTGAATAACTTTTTCTTGAGAATATTCCTCAAGAAGCCAAAAAACAATTTTTTTAAAGAAACTCTTTGAGTACTAGATAATGGATTTGCTTCAAAAGTTCAAACCATGAAATGAACACAATAAAATTTTAGAAGTTTAAATTTTGAAACAACACAATTGGATAGGACCAAGTTAGAAAAACTTGAAAAATTAGAAGATTCTATTCTAATTTGAAATACTTTAAAAATAACATCAAATTCAAGATATAGATTAGAATCAGTTTCAGTTTAAGACATGATAGATACTATTTGAGGAAATATTTAGAAAAACACTTAGAAGATTCTTTGAAAGAGATTTGTTTTTACCTTTGATAGAAATGGAAACCATTTTTCCTTTGGAGAGAAATTGTGTAGCTAACTTGTTAGTTATCACAAAATCATTTTATAATAACCATAAGGTAATCGAAATGATATTAGAAACCATATATATATAATTTTATATTAGGCCATGTAGTAACCTAATTGATAGAGTCTTAACATAACTATATAGTAAGAGATAGTCAGATCATTATTGTATAGCAAAAATTTTTAAAATAGGTAATTAAAAATAGATGAATATGAAATTTATTAATCTAAATGATTTGATAGTTGTATGTATATTAAAATAAAAAATCTCAAGGCTAGGGTGAGTGATGGTAATTCCTTAGGAATTATTGTTAGTGGTGTAGTTGTTGCTATTGTTACAACTATTGTGGGATCCAAGACTTTTACAAAACTTAAACTTATACTAATCAAATGCAATTTCCTCCAAATGCCATCATATACTTAGAGATCTCAGTGGGTGTGAGCCAAGGTATTTGAAAATGTATATCCACAAGTAGAGTGAGCAATAAATTACTTAGTGAGATAACTATCACATAATTTTTCTAATTAGTTTTAATCAAGGAAATCATTAACATGCAAGATATATATTAAAACCTTTTCATACTAGGAAATATTTCAAATTAGCAATTCTATATACTGGATAATATAATTCAATCACATAGATTAATCACAAGCATAATATAATCATTTAATTAATAGTTATATGCATGGTAGTATAAAAAGGTTCCTTTTTATTACTCTAAACCAACCATAACCACATGTATCCTAGCCTTATCCCACATCCTTTTACCCTATGTCATTCTATGTAACTTGCAATACAAGGCATTAGGCCAAAACTCCCATCATTTCCATAAGGTCTCATATTATATATCATTCCAAATTGTTATATCATCATATAGGTATTTAAGCCTTAAAATCACATAGGCATGACATAGAGCACTCATTGGCCTAATTTTCACATAAGGCATTCATTGGCCTATTTTGTTTTTCATATTTGGAACTTTTTGGCCCATATAGTGCGAACAGGGTAAGTTTAACAAGAGTATAATCTAGGAAGAAAGATTTTACAATTATCTTATCACTTTTCTAGTAACCATAATAAATATCAATGCTTCCATTCTATATACTAGATTCATGTACCACTTTTATTAAGAGCTCATCAACATTTAGTCATTTTTATGAGCTCTATTTACAAAATTTCTAACATAAACATATTAGTGCATATACAAGTCACATCTTAATTCATATCATAGTTTCATGTACTAATCATATAGTAAGCTTATGGCTAAACTATATAACCTATGGAACAGTACCCATTTTTTTTTATAGAACATATATTATCATTCAAGCATACTATGAAACATTGATACTACACATTAGTATGATATTAATTAGAATATCAATCTAAATCTTCATATTCCTCATAGTTTCTATAGCAAAATTGTAAAGAATAAAGCTTAGATTTTTTCCAAGTTCCATAACTTCCAATTTCAAATAGTTTTAATCCAATACTTTGTATATTATTCTAATAAATAAGAAAACTATTTTTCTTTAGTTATTTAAGGAAATTTGGTGCTTCCCAACAACATAAAACTATTTAAAACCACCATTTATTAGTACCAACTAGTCAAGAAAACAAGTACGAATCCTTACTAGGTTTTAACAAGCATCTCTAAATTGACAATTCTAATTAAAATATCAAATTTCATTAAATTTTTATGAAAATTTTCAACTTTGAAGATTAAGATTTAAACATCATTTTTTTAATTTTTTCCATGCCCATAACAAGTCACACACTCTTAAATTCAAAATTCCTTTAAAAATATAAAATTTAATAAAATTTAACAAAAATTTCTAGAATTATTATTTACAAATGAAATAACAATTTTCAATAATTTTTAATCATAAAACAAGTTGCAAAATTCACCCAAAATAATCATCATTTCAAATAGTTTGGAGGAGAACTTTATTATCCTAAAAAATCCATGTCAAAAATAGTTTAATGTTTGCTTAATTTTATTATGAAGATAGAAAATTTCTTATAAAAACATAGGAAACCTAAAAGCTTCATAAGGCTTTGTTTTGAAAATTTTTCTTGCATTGCATGTAAAATTATGATTCTAAACTTCACTACTTTGAAGAAATCATTTTCAAAATCAATACTTTCAAACTTTTCCAGAAATCTCTTTCAAGCTAATCCACCATGAAAGTCATGGCTTCAACATACTATTAACCACAAATAATCTACCATAAATAATCATGGCTTCAACATATCATATTACTACTGAATTGTAATTTTATGTTGGTGGATAGATGTTAGTAAAAGGCAAAACTAATATCTATATAAATTATTGAGACTAATAAGATAATAATTAGTAAATATAATTAATGTCTATTTTGACACAATAATATTTTTAAAATTCTTGAGAAACTAAAAATTATAATTTTTTATTTAATTAACATCATAATATATGGCATTTATATGATACTAGGAAATGAGGAAACTTAATATGTCAGTTTTAGAATTAATTGCTATTTGTTTAAATGTTGTGGCATTTGTTAGGAAACATAAGACAAAAGTTTTTTTTAACCTAAGTGACATTATAATGTATGGCTTTTAAATGCTATTAAGAAAATAAGGAAACTTAGGATCTTAGTTTTAGAATTAACTAGCATCTATTTGGACATGGTAACATTTTTGAAACTACTAGAAAACTTAAAATATTAATTTTTTACTTAACCAATATCATAATATAAGGCATTTAAAAGTTGTTGGAAAAATAAAGAAAATTAAGATTTTTGTTTTAAAATTAATCAAAATTTATTTGGACATGATGATCTTTTTGAAATTATTACAAAATATAAGATGTTAGTTTTTTATGTAACTAACATTAAAATGCATGATATTTAAATGTTAGAAAAATAAGAAAATTAAGATGTCAATTTTAGAAAATACCACTATTTAAAGGTATTGAAGTCCAGTAAGAACCTTTGACATAGTGATATTTTTGTGCTATAAATAAAGTATATCTCATTCTTTTTCTCATTATTATTCTCACTCTTCTTTTTATTTGTTCTCAAGCTTAATCATTATCTCCATCTAACTCCTTCTGTAGAACACCAGATGTTCCTCAATCCTTTAGCACACATTAGTGAGTTGTTAATGCTCTTTTAATTAATGTTAAACATGAAGAAAATGGCACAATAGTTCAAAATATAAGAGGTGCATTTTCTTGCTTTTATTTCTCTGAAATCTTTATCTTTTCTATTTCTATAATTATTTACATAGGTTCTTTTTAAGATATTTTTATTTGTATTTCCTTTGTATAACTTCTAAGGTTATATTTGAGTCTTAGATATTTATTATGTATTTAATAAAAAGTTAAAATTGAAACTAAAGTGGATGAATAATGATAAAAAATGGACAAAAAATAGAAAAATTTTATGAAAATGACTAATTTTTTTTTGTAATTCTAGGAAGGTTAGGACCCCTTAGGGTTTTAAATAGAAGAATAGATATCAAAAAGTTATATGAAATTGACATAAAATTTGCTTGAAATGGACGATCGAGTATAAAGTTATGATTTTTTAAAATTTTTAACTCAAAATGCATATTTTTGCAAGGGATACTGAATTTATTCAATTGATTGTAAATATTTTGGCCAAGAAGCCAAAAATTGATTAAAAAAATTTGACAAACATTTCATGTTAGTTAGCTATTGGAAATTATTATCTTTAACTTTGTATCAATTACTAGGTAATTTGTCCTACAAGAAATGATGACAAATTTTTTTACTGTAGGAATCAACATTATTTTTCTTTTTCATGAAGGTTTTGTCACTGACATCATAAAATATTTACTATGGTGCTCAATAAAACATCGATTATATTCTGATATGATATCTTCTAAACACCTAATGTTATTCATTTTTTCTACAATAGAATTAATCGATAGTCAACCATAGATGCATCTCACATATAATAATCTTTTTAAGGAAAAATAAAGAAAAAAAGAATGGATCTCTACTCACTTAAAAAAGCTTGAGAAACTTAATTCTTCTAACCTAGAATTTAGAGTGCAGCATCCAAAATAGCATAAAGTTAATGAAGAATCTAAAGAAAGAATTATGAAAAGAGAATGAATTCATAAAGATTTATAAGCTTCTACCTTCACTAAAAGATCAAAAGAGCTTTTATCTCTAGTTAGCTCTTAAGAACATTTAAAAAACTACTGCAATTTTTCTAGGAAATAGCCAGAACACTAAAAAACTTAATTCCTTTCTCTTTTTTCTCTCTCAAGTTGTGTATACTTATGGTTATGGGAGGAATTAAACTATGCTAATCTATTTATAGGAAAAATATGAGTGGGCTTCAACTAATGACATCACCATGACATTATTATGCTAGCATTATTAAGATAACATTATCTTACTTACGTAAAGCTTGCATTATCCAAGAATATTCCATATTCTTTTTTCATATCTAAGTTTTGCTATTAAATCCTTCATTAAATTTTTAATTGTTAATAAATGCTAAACTAAATAAAAATTACTCTAGGTTCTCAGAGTCAAGTTGTATTACCTTAAGGTCCTTAAATTATGTCAAATTCCAGCTTCTTCTTTCATATAGTCGTCCATGCTTTTAAAATAAGTGGAAAATTGCATATTTCCTAACATAGATCAATTTCAAGATGTTCTTGAGAAAAAACATTAATTTACTCCTAAACCTTATCAACCTTGGATCTTGATTACTTCTAATTTTAAAAAAAAATTCTAAAAACTTCTAATAGATTTTCTATCTACTAATACAAATAAATACTTCTACTATTAAAAATAAGTATGTTTACTAATTCTTCACCAATATGTACTATCTAACTTAATTCTAACTATTTTTGTCTATTGGGGTTTTTACCAAGTGTTACATATATACATATACCAAATGTGTACAAAAATAATATTTACATACGTGGTTATTATGACAAATATATTTATAAATATGGTTGTTTATAAGATAATATTCATGTAAATAGTTGTTTATGAAATAAGATTTACATACATGATAGTTGATAAAAATAATATATAAGTATGAATATTAGCATAAGATGCTAACAAATGTATGTATGCAAGTTGTACATGTTATTACAAGGATAAGATTTAATGTATGTAATTATTCAAAGACTTCAGGATAGGAATAAGTAAGGTTAGAAATTTTTGGACCACTCGATGGTAACCACCTATTCAAATACAAATTTAGAATGGGGTTAGCTCGATTTTTAGCTATTGATTGGGTAATTCAATTAAAACAATAGGCTTAAGGAAAAAACTTGGTGGTTTCAAGTTGAGCTTTACTATCTATTGCAACCCAATCTAAATAGTGAGTTAAGTATCTTTATTACAACAGTAAAAGCTATTGCACTTTAACTTCTCATGGCTAGTTAGAAAAGGGTCAGATAAGAATCCACAAGTTCAAGGAAGTTTAAAATTTTAGAGTTGCCTTTAATACTCAATTTGCGACATCATGGGCATGAGCTGCTATCTTTGGAGTGGCAAAGAAAAAGAGTCTAAGTAGTAGTTGGTGCTTATTTTTATGTTGGAGCTTAATGGCTTGGCCATTGCCATTGGAATTTAATAGCTTAGTTGGCAACTATTTCTAGTTTAGTTAAGTGAATGTTGAAAATGGATGCTTTTGGTAGGTTTGAATAGAGTGTTGAATAAAGAAGAAAAGAGGCAAAAATAGTTGTTTGAGAAATTAAGAGAAAGGAAGAAGGAAAGACGGGATGAAAAAACTGAAGAGAGGGAGAGTTTTAGTAGTTGTAAGTGATAACCACATGAATGGCCTTAATTTGAAGCCCACATCATTAGTTAACGAAAATGCATGGATATTCACAAATTAAAAAATCTTTTTAATTGTTGGCAATCACTTGAACCCATATTCATTTGACATTATCAATTTAAGGTAGGTGACAACTACAAATTGATCGATTTTGAATGTTTATTTGGTTATTATCAGTTAGTGGTAGTTAAGTAGAAAAATGTTCTTAACCAATCTTAACTACTTGACACCTACCATTAGGAATAAGAATAAATGTACATATACTATTATGGAGTACATTTATTTTAAGGAATATCAATCATATATAATGTGTGAAATAGGAGCCACTTCTAAAAACTTATATAAAACAACTATGTAAGGTAGGAAGTTATAAATTGAGATGTTTTATAAATTGAATGGCAATTATATGTGATTATATATAAGGCCTGTTACATTTACTATAAGAGTTATGCAAAAATGGCACATAAGCCATGCATAAGTGTGGATATATATATATATATATATATATATGTATGTATGTATGTATGTATACTTATCAATCCAGTAAGGATTTTATAAATCCTATGAGACTATGGTAAATGTGAATGCATGAGTCTCGTAATATATACATGCATGTGAACAATGAAATGCTATATTGAATTAATTATTTAAGAATGCATCTATAAGCACTATAAAATGAGATATAGTACGATATGATAGTCAATTATGATAATATTTGTGATATGATTTGATAGCCAATTATAGTGACAATTGTGATATAGCATGATACTCAATTATGGAGAAAATTATGATATGATACAAATATGCTATATAAATGCAAAATATTTGGTTTTTAGCGATAAGAGGCTACTAATGCAATTATAAGGATAGAAAGGATGATATTGCATTTTGATTGCATCAATGCAAGTTTATATGAATATGAGAAATTAGTTATCAATGTTGGAAGGCTAATTATATGGTTATAAGTATGGAATGTAAAGCACTATATGTAATATATACATTGCATACATTCTTGCATGGCATATACTTATGGATTGTATGTGTATATATATATTCATAATTATATTTTATATGTTTATAAGGTATATATGTGACTTATTATTCATTCTTTTGTTACAGCTAAAATATTATGATGTGCTTTGTGCTTATATATGGATTTAATGTGTAATTTATTACATGAAACATATATAAATGGATAAGATCTAATGATACTCTAGAATGATAAATGGTAATGTAGCAGATGTGTAAGTAAGCACTAAAAGCAAAATAGGTTGTAAAACCAATGATGAGAATTTTAATACCTCAATCGATGAATATAAATGTCAAGACATGAACAAAAGGAAGATCTTTCTGTGAAAGGTATAGGTGATGTAGAAAACATAATAAAAGACTTCCCCATAAACGTTGAGGTCTATAAGTATGACCAATATATAATTGGAACTGAGTTGATAAAGAATAAGAAAAGAAAGGCTTTAATTAAATAAAAATCTTAGGATATTTTGCATGCAGTCTCACTCATTAAATCTTTATGACATACTCTATCGTTGTTGATTATTTTTAGGTACCTACCATGATAGTGGAAGGATGCTTAGGCCATCATGTGGACCATTGAAAAAATATATGATCTATATTCAATTGTAATATAAGAATGAATAAGATGGACAAGAAAATTTTAACTTCCAATTTTAAAATCAGAGTGTTACGTATTCACCCCCTAAACCTTAACATCAACCTTAAAACCCTAACCCCTACTATCCTCCCATTCTTCTTATTCCTTATATTTCCCACACCTTAATTAAACTGATATCTTTATCCTAATTTGAACACTTGCAAGTAAAAAAAAGGATTAAAAACAATGAAAGGTTACTTCAATTAGAGATAGGTGCTTTGCTAAGAAAACCCATTGCTTAATAAATGAGGTTAGCACTCCGTAGAAAAGAACTCTTAAATTCAATAGCTAAAAATACAATGAGCATCCACTAAAATTTTACACATAATATTATATTAATTGCTAAAGAAGATGAATGAAATCAAGTTTCTTACTTGTACAAATCTATAAAAGTTATATCAAAATAAAAGATAACAAAACCTGGTCGATGATAAAACTAAAAACTAAATTGCAAAAATAAATATAAAAAGTAAAATAAATCCTTACATTTGTATTCTGCATTTTTTCAATGAGTGCTAAATCTTACATATTTAGCTATAGGCTAACAAAGCTTCAGTTCTGTAAAATAATTAGTAAGCATAAATGAAAAACTAAAGAGAATTATCTTAATGTTGGAAAGTGAGCATACCTTGTTAGAGAAAAAAATTTAGGATTAGAAAAGTTTTAGCATGAAATTTTCAAATAGCATTAAGGCTTTACTCTTTTTATTTTCAATTTGTGCCCTACTTTTTATGCTATTTGAAGTTTACATATCATATACTAAAGTAAATTTGACATCTATAATAAAATGATGTCATTTTATGATAGAATTTTACACATTAATTATCAAATAAAAACTAATGTCATAATATAAGAAACTAAAATCTTCTATTTGCCTAACATTTATGATCTTTCAAGGAACCACTTTTTAATTTTAGTACAAATCTTGTAAGAACACTAACAATATTTTATAAACTGATAAATTTTATTTTTAATTTAACTTACTCTAAGTGAAGTTAGGAGCACTAAAATTATTTTTTGTACTTTGAAACATTTTTTATACAATGGAATAAATACAAATAACAATAGATTGAATGTGAATGAAAACAAATGAGAAACTAATGATCTATTATGAAAAAGGTTTTTTGCCATTTTATTTTTCCTTAAATTAGTACATCAATATGTACAATAAAAAATCATAATTTATAAGGAACAATAAACTTTAAGTGAATGGAAAAAGTTAGTATGCTTTTTTCATAAAGCTTTTATATTGTTTAAGGGCTTTAGAATTAGAGGATGTATATGGAAATTAATAATAAATTATGGTGAAAAGATATGAAATAAACATTTTTGCAATAAATTCAAGCCTTCCAATGCAAAAATGGTCATTTTACATCTTCTTCCTATAATTTCCCATTTTTTCTCGTCTTTGTATTTGCTTAACATCTCTAAGTGTCATTTTAGAGATAGAACCAAAATGCTATAATTTAGAATAAACAAAAGATGGATTTAAAAGGTATAGATGATTGCAAACTAATGATAAATTATAATGAAAATTCACAAATTAATGATTCTTATAATGAACTAAAGCCTTCCAATGCAAGAATGGCCATGCTACTTTTTTTCACTACAATTTCTCATTAATTTACTCATCTTTGTATTTTCTTCACATCTTTAAATATGCTTTCTTGAGATAGAACCTAAATGCTATAAATGAATAATAAAAACAACTATGGAGGGTGTAAATGGTTACAACATAATGAAAAATTCTGGTGAGAAGGAACAATATAACTATTTTTGCAATGAACTCAAGTTTTCTAATGCAAAAATAGCTATAATATTTCTTTCTACTACAATTTCTCATTAGTTTTTCCATTATTGATATGACATCACCTATATGTTTCAATAGGATTATGGGAATGAAATTTATAGACAAGATATAAAGCTATAAATGTTGATCGTTAACTAAATCTAACATATCATGTGTATTTTATTTCATATAATTAATTGTTCATATGCCTTAAAATGTCATAAATTTTGGCAATTTCATGATACATGTTAATGGTAAATGCACTTAGTAATTAATGCACATTTTAGATATCGATTGTGACAAAAAATTGACACGGTAATTTATACCAACTTTTCATCTCCTAATACAACTTCTGCACCTTGTAAATGCCATCATTGGTAAATATTTGTTACATGTTAGTTAGACCTTGGTATACCTTTAAATGATGGTAGGTTAAAAAATCAACATGGTATTAGCTTTCAAATTCTCTCATCCAACATTAATCTAATTTTTCCAAATGATATTATTTTTTAGTAAATAACCGATGTTGTTTGCCCTTTTTTTAAATATAAGTTTTATATCTTAATATTTTTTCTAACAACAACTTACATAAAAATAATACTAAATTATTAATACAGTTTACAACATAATCACTATGTAACCCAAAATAAAAATCAATATAGCTTAAAACATAATCACCACATAAAAACTTTCTATAAATATTAGTTGTCCATTGCTTATAGTATTGAGTGGAATATGTGGACAACAAACATGTCAATGCTACACACTTCAAAATGTTTTGAATTTTTTTATCATGGTAATCACATTAAACTAAAAATATCTTCTTCTCATGAACATCTACTTGAAGGCAAGATATAATTTGATTTGATGGGTTCTTATGATCATAAAATTTGAAACTTTTGTAAATATATAGCTAAAATGGATGTGTTGTTCTCCTATGCCAAGTAAAGTAAAGATAGAGTGAAATAGAAATTTATAAATGGAATGAAAAATAGTATACATTGGTTATCAAACAAAGATTGGCATTTTTACATTTAATTTTTCACTTCAAACATCATTTTTTTCAATTTAATTGACATTAATTTTTTGCTATATATAAATGTCATCCTTGGTAAATGCATACAATTTATTACAAGTTAGGTAGTTAGTGCTATGCTTTTATATGTTGATTAGGTAAAAAACCTGATAAGGTAACTTCATCATAAATTTTCTAATAACCACATTGATTTTTTAATGAATCATTGATGTGATTTATGCTTTTTTATTTTTTTAATACAATATCCTAACATTTTCTAGCAATAGATACTAATTATAAATAATTTTTCTAAAAATATTAAACATTGTATAGTGACATTATAATTAATAATAGCCATCCATTCCTCATGTTGAAAAGATTAAAATTCTTGTTGTAAATTCTCATTCTTTTAAAGAAATATAATATGTTTTCATTATCTTAAAGTACTCTATTAGATTCAATAGACATTAGTCATCCATTCCTTGTAATGCCAGGTGGAATATGTAAATAACACACACAATTAATGTTGAATAATTAAAAATACTTTGAATCTTATGATCATAAATTTTTCATTAGACCCTTAATATCTTATGATTATGAGCATTTTATCTAAGTAAAAGATAATCCTGGTATGATAGAAAACCTATGATTATAAAATTTAAAATATATTTAAATATATAATAAGGATGGTGTGTTATCCTTTGATGCCACCTAAATAAAAATAGAGTGAAAGAAAAATTTATAAATAATGTGAAAAATAATATATATCAATTATTAAATAAGAACTACCATATAGACATTTTATATCTTCCAACAAGACAATTTGAATGCTTTTTAAACAACAATTATAGGAAACTGACATCTAAACTTATTGATGTTTAAATTTTAACTTCATTCTTTTATTTTAACTAATGTGGTAAGTTACTCTTATTTTTAAAAATGTCACTACATTAATTTATCATGTTAATTTTTTAATAGATTCAACATTAGAAGTTGCTCATAACTACAAAAATGTCATCATATCATTATATATGTTAATTTTTATTTTAATTGACATTAATATGGTGACATTATAGGACAAATCTATAATAATGAAAACTTTTATAAAACCATGTTATTTTTTTCTAAATACTTGCAACTCCTTATATGAATTGTGTAATGAAAACATTTCATAAAAAGTTGAAGGAAGTTATACTTCATGCAAGTCTACTATAAAATTGTCCAATAAATTCATACTATAATGCAATGCCTCCATATATACTTATGAACATGCAGATATTATGTTATCACTTGTGAATATAATGACATCTAATACTATCATCATGCAGGTCATAGATCATTTCTCGTATGACATATAAATGACTTATAACCTTTAGCAAGTTAACCATAAAGTATGCAACAAAATCGTACTCTAATGTAATATTTTCATATACTTCATGCTTATGCAAAACTTTTGTTATCACTTTGAACATAATGGCATCCAAAGCATCCATCTTGCATATCATACATTAGTTCTCACAAGGCATATATATGATCTATATGTTAGAATTAATGACCTTTATGGCCATATAAAAGAGTGTCATAATTGGGGTAAAATCCTACTAATTATTATAACCACTATATATTAATATTATGATTAAATCTTATTAATTGTGAGATTAAATCTTTTTTATTATAGAGTTGAATCATATTAAGTATGAGATTAAATTCTATTAAGTAAGTAATTAAATCATATTAATTATAAGGTTAAATTCTATTAAGTATGTGATTGAAACTTATTAATTATAATGCTAAATTCTATTGGGTACAAGGTCTAATCCTATTAAGTATGTGATTAAATCCTATGAATCACTACCTATTAAGTATATTAAATTACTCATTCATTTAGTAAATAATCATGAACATAATTATGTAACTCTCATATTAATGCGGATTAATGCTTATTAATTGACGTGAGCCTGCAAGTGCACGGGTTTAATCGAATTATAGTATAAAAGATATCGTCTCTATAGGGATTGAGTATTGAATACTAACTGAATTTCAAGGTAAATTATCTAGGTGTACTAATTGTGATTGTGAATTAAGAGTAAAATGCGAAACAAAGTTTAGTTATTAAAAAGGAAGCAAATGGAACTAGTATGAATTAAGTAAATATTTAATTCAAATAGGGTGGAAGTGTACTCAACTTCAGGATTTCCTTATGCTATTTATTATGGAATGAAGATAATCTTCTGGCCCGGTTTACTATTAATTTAGATTGCTGGATTACCGAAAATAAACTATACCTTATTGCAAGGCTACTAGCTACTAACTAATAAATAAAGTGCCCAAAATTTCTCTAGTAATCACTCACCTAGGTTGCATTAACAATGCTTTGAGAATCCAATTTTAGATATTTCATCTTGTGCAAAAGAATCCAATTAGCTTAATTCCTAAGTCTAATAGAGATTCCTGATGATTATGCAAGGTTTGATTAATTAATTGGTCATTCCAACCTAGAATCAACTAATCCTTTACACAAATCTAATATTCCGGAAGTATTGGGTTGTTAAATTACAAAATAGCATAATCAAATCATAAATCAATAATAAATCAAGCTAGATTATATTAAAATCAAATCCATAAATCCATGAACAAGTCTACCCCAACTGAGCACTGAGGTTTAGTGTGAGTTCATTACAAAACTAACAGAAAATTAAAAAATAGAGAGGGAAATCAAACTAGTCATGAAACTCTACAAATTCCTTGCTTGAATCTTCAATTCTTTGCTTGAATCCAATCCTCTAAGGTTAGCAATCACCCTCAATGTCTTTAGGTCTCTCCAAGGATTTCTACTGATGGCTCTTTTTTTTTCAGCTCTCCTCTCCTCATAAAACTTATATAGGTAAAGTACACGGGGTATGACACGGCCCATGTTGTGACTCATGTTCTTATATGAAGGGTCAGGCAGTATGGTACATGGGGTCTGACACTCCCTATGTCGACCCCCATGTTCTTTTGCAAGCAGCTCAGCGAGGCTTCAAAACACACAGAAAGATACACGGCCATCCAAACGGGGTTCCCATACCTCGTGTTCTTTGTCAGATGAGTGAATTTGTTTTAATTTTTCATAATTTGCATGGTTTTGGCTCCAGATCCTTTTCTAATGCTCTAATGAGTCACTTTAAAACCTGAGAACAAAATATTGAGCATTTAAGTATCCTTTTCTAATTAATTTACACAAAATACTAAATAAATAAGTGATGAAACATATAAAATATAAATGCAAATGTGCATTTATCATTAACCAAAGTTAATAGATACTCTTTATATATCCTTGATTAAAAAGATAAGTAATTTTACTACTTAAATGGTTACTTGAAATAATGGAATGAGATTTTTTAATTTAATAGAGGAAATTGAAAAGTCATAACTCTTTGATAGATTTAGTCATTTGAAGCTCTATATAAAAAGCTCTTAGTTCTTGTCTCAAATTATAATAATGAAACTTCTAGCACCATAAGTTGAAAAGAAAGGTTCTCATCACCTAATATTAGTGTTAAAGTAAGAGCAAGGAAAGGAAATACTAAGGTGCCACTACTACAGAATAGTTAATTAATGTCATGTATTTAAAGAATTTGACATAAAAAATCAACCAATATTTCATCAAACATTGTTATATATTTCTTTTTAATGTATGTTAGTTTTCTAACTATCATAAAATATAATAATAATAATGTCAATTTCTAAATCAAAACCTAAATAGACTATAGGAATACAAAAATACTAAAATGCAAATACAATATGAAAAATTACTCTAAACATATCTAATTGACCCATCTAGACATTTTTAAAAATTATGAGACCATCATAAAAAGTTTGATATAACTATGAAAAATCCAAAAATGCAATAAAAATCTTTTTAAAAATTAAAAAAGTGGTCAAAATAGTGGAATTGGCTAAAAATAGGGCACCACACAAGTCATAGGCTATAAATTTTGATGAGAAAAATCAAAACTAACTCTTGTAAAAATTTTAGCTCAATTAAAGCTAATGAGACCTAGTACGGTTCCAAGGAAAGGTAAGGTAAAAATTGTGTAAAACTAGATTTCTTGGGCCAAAAACCTTTATTTTAATGTTGGATAAAGTAAAATATGATGAATTGAAGTGAAGATCAAAGAACACAAAAGAATACAAGTATATGGAAAAAAATTGTAGCTATCATAAAATATAAATAAGGCAATAACAAATGCAACTACTAACTAGAATGGATGAACAATTATGTAATACACAGCTAGTAACATGTAGGAAAAGATGAATTCAAGAGGATCCTTGGCAATGGCACTAAAATTTTGATTAGCACGTTGTAATGTACTAAAATTAGATTAAAAACTAATTTGCTGAAATAATATAATATAGAGGCACAAACTAGGTCATATCCCTAGTGATCCTTTAATATTATTTTTTACTATGAATTACTAGCATAATGCAAACACAAAATGCAGAATTAGATATGAAAATAAAATGCAAAAACAAGCTCAATAAAATGCAACAAAATGGATACAATATGCTAACAAAATGCAGAATTATGTAGTATGTAGCAGTAATAGAATGTAGAATTATGCAAAACACAAAATTGGGGGGGTTGTGAATTGAAATTGAAATAAACATATTAAATAAAATAAAACAAAAAGCAACTAGCAAGAAAGAAATCAATGTAATAAAATAGTCAATTCAAAAAATTGAGAGCTTTACTTTAGATTAATTATAGATCAATTGATATTTGACTTTTCTAATTAATTTTTCAACTTTGGATTATTTGGAACCCTTGCAATAATTTATGAATTTTATGCTAAATAACTACTAAAATTCGATTAATTAGAATTAGCCAAATTAGCTGAATTTGAATGCCATTTGAACAACAATTATAGGGAATCGGCATTATAAGTTACTCATCTTTATAATAATGCCATTGCACCGACTTATAACATCTTCTTTTTAATAGATTTGTCATTAGATAATTTTAGGCATTGATTATTTGTATACAACAAATGTCCTTTTACCTATATATTTTTGTGTAACTTAAATATCACACTGAGTTTTAGAAAATTACATTGACTAGTGGAAAACAATTCAACCATTTTATAAACTATTTAAGAGATAAATCAAGTGGGAGGAAGTTTAAAAATTTGCATAAACAAATTGATAGGTTTACTTTATTTTAAGACATTAATTTCTATAAGCTTAAAAAGAAAGAATGTTAGTTGAAAAATTAATAAAAAATGTTTCTATAATTTTATTAAATATTATAAATTTCATCATAAGTTATATGTTCTTCTTATATATTTTTCGTACATTGATACAAATATCAATATATTAAATATGAATATACAAAAAAATAAGAAAGAAGACATCAATATAAGAAAAATTATTTTGAATTTTATTCATTCCATAAATTATTATATCAACAAATACAAATTTATAATAATATTACACAAGAAAAAAATAGATTTTGGTCTTCTACTCTTGTTGCTAGCTTTAATGTTAATTCTCATAACCATTATCCAAAAATTACTTGCAATATCCATTAAATTTTGATATTGGTAAGTCATGAATCTAAATAATATATTTGCCTTCATCACTAATGCCAGCTTGTATTTGAGGAGGAGAAAAGTAGCTCTCCCACCATCTCATTTGACAAATTTAGATGATATTGGTTAGATTCTATAATGTCTCTAAAGGTGTTCAATAAAATGGTGGGGGAACTATTTTCCTCTTCCTCCAATGCATGCTATATATAAATAATGGAGATTAAGACTTTATTGAGATATTGTCAAGTGGAGAGTAAACTTAAAATATTTATACAATAAACAAACCTATAAATGTCAATTATTAACTCAAAACTAATTGAGATTGCCCAGTGATGGTTGCATTGCTTATGAAAACTTTTGAAAGGTTTTTACATATTAGTTAATAACAAAATCAATGCATATATCTTTTCATCTTCCTACTTGACCTTTGAAGTGCTTTTTGGGTGATGGTTTCTTAAATTAACCATCATCTTAAATTTCCATTTAAGTTTTAAAAATACAACCATATAATTATAGACTTCATTTTTTTAATCATCATCTTATTTATTCCAATAATTTCAAAATTTTCATTGTACTTATATAAATGTCAATTTATCCTATGATTAATGTCTATTGACTAACATAGAATTATAATTATATAGTAGTGTTTATAACAAGGCTATATCATACCTTTTTCTTTTATTATTCATTATTATGAATATAGAATGATATGGTGCCATTTGATGGTATGGCCACTTACGAGTATGACTAAAGGCTTCTTAATTATCATATATATTATGTCACTGGTCTTTTCATGATACTAAACTAGAATGTGCCACATAGACATGCCTCGGTTCATTAAATTAAAAGAAGTTTTTCTCGTATCATTTCTCTGCGAGATGATAGTTTGGCTTACATAACATATGGTTTAAATAGTATAAATTGGCATAACAAACTTATACATCTTTTATAAAATGAAGTATAACACTCTTAAAGTCTTTTAGAAATTATTCACACATGGTATTATCATGATTGACAAGGTGACATATGCTTGAACATGATTACTTTTATTACCTTCTATGAAGAATATAATGACCACACAAGTTGTTGTTGTTTATCAAGGGAAGTTTATTTTTACAAATTGTTATAAAAGATGTATTTTATCTATATTATCTTGCATTATAATACTAATTCAATATTATTCTTTATATGTGTGAAAATAAAAATGCATAAAGTGCGTTGATTCATTTTAACTTATATTCTACAAGGAAGACAATACACATACTAAATGACCTAAATGATCATGAATTTATAAGAGAAGGAGTAAAGTACCCTTAAAATCTTTTAAATATTTTTAAATATCATAATTGTCAAGGTTACATGCTTATTGCTACAATTTAAAACTTTACACTAACTTACTATCATTTTATATAAATCCATTATCATTCATTATATGCGAGGAAAAGAAATGTGCAAGGATTAGAACTCATTTGAGCATCTTTAGACTGATATGAGTCAATTTTGTACCATTAAATAATAAACACAAATTAGCTCATAGGAGCCTTATAACTAATTGATAAGCATTAATGGTGTATTATTAATGATAAACACATCATAACTCATTTGAACATCTTCAAGACAATAAGTATCAATCAAATTATAGGATTTGGATTATCAAATCAGACAGTTATAGAAACCAATCAAATAATATAATCAAGGAGATTAATCGCATTATTAGCGTACACGGTTAAGGATATTAGTTAGATTGTTAGCTTATATGGAATCAATTTATGCAATCAAGCTTATTTTGAGCATCAGAATTGAGTATTAGTTATTTAGATTTCTAGAATTGATTATTAGTAGTTTAGATTATTAGAATTGAGTATATACTTTTTGAATTATTAGAATTCAATTAAGTATCAGGTGTTCATGTTATCATATTCTGGATATCAGATGAGTTAGGGTATTAGATATTCAAATCTTTAGAATTGAACATTGGTGGTTTAGATCAAAAGAATTGGATATCAATAGTTTATATCATCATAATTTGGTATTAGTATTTTAGATCATCATATTCCAATAATGATTTTTTTATTTATCAAATTATCAAACTATCAAATTTTACAAACACTCGTTCAAGCTACATTCACAAATTTTAAAGAAGCTAATGATAAATATTAATACTTTGAGGTTCATAACAATAATTATTTAATGATTACTTTATTATCTTACGACTACTTTTCAACATTCTTATTTAGAGAAATTCTTGTATAAGATATACGGTATACCTTTATTATTTAGATTATTTTCTCTTTAGCACACAAACTAACTCGTTCTTCTTAGCGCTCTGAGAGCTCTTCTCTGGTCCTCTTCTTGTTTTGCGAGTATTCCGAAGGGGAAAAATCTTCAATTCTTTCCCAAACCCAAATAACAATGTGGAGCATTTGGAATGAAATATTGACGCGAAGGAATGTAATCTGTTCTATCAAAAGGAAGTAAAAATAAAAAATAAAAAAAAGTTACTAAGAAATTTATGGGCGGTTCATGATCTATTTGTTTTAAATTTTTAACTGAATTTTAATTATTTCACTCTAGTTCAAAGTTTTGTGGTGAAGTGTTGTGTTTTAAAATTCAAAAGAAGATAATACATCACTCGGTTTAAGTTTTTTGAGAGTATGGAGTATATTTTATCCTTTAATATACAACCTATTCAATGTATAAGTACAAAGGGAAGAGAACAGAAAATGCCAACTAAGGTTAGATATATGTCTATATGTCTCTCAATGAGAATACGAAGAATGGTAGATAGAATTATCCATCGACCTATTTTAAGTTCAATTCCGTAGAGGGAAATTGAACATGCAAACTACCATCAGTTACATGATAGATTTGTAGAATACCTTATCCTTTTATAAAAATCAGATATAAAAATTTTGAGGGTGTGTGTGTCTATATATATATATATATATATATATATATATATAAACGCGTGCAATAAGTGAAAAAACTAATGTTATATAAAAATAAGAGAAATAAATTATGATCATTAAATTTTATATTAATAATTAAAATAAAAATATATATTATATTATTTTTATAAGTGATTATGTGCTCTTAATTGATGTTTTAATTTTAATCATCACAGTAAGATTTAATATATGATCACTTTTTTTTGTTCTCAAATGAATTAGAACTTTCATTTGACTTACTCTATAGTTATTCCAACTATAGCATCAATATCTAGTAATATCCAATAAATAAAAAATAATTATTAATTTTATTTGTCATTTATCAATTTTGTGAAATTTACACTTATTGAAAAATTAAATTTTTTAATTTTTAAAATTGTAAAAATTGATCAAGGATTGGGGCAAAATTAACAAGAGCTAATTAAAATAGAATTTATTATGGCTTATATGAAATTTTGTTTAGGGGTGAAATATGAATTCTTTAGGGAAAAAAAAAGAAAATGTAAGAAAAAATTTAAAAAATTTTCCAAGTTTAGGGCGGCATGATGTGGAGACTTGATCCCTAAAGCTGATAATTGGCCGTTACTTATCAAGATTGATTATACATTGGTGTTATAATTGATTGAAGTATAAAAATTAACTGGTGTGCATGTGGGTGTAAGTTCAAATTTAAGAACCCTACAGGTTTCCCGAGATATGCGTCGCCAAATGCCGAATAGATTGTTCGGTCCGAAGAATGGACCACCGCATGGAATTGATGATGATGGAGAATGCATGTGTTGTGTCTGTGTTTGCGCAGTTAGGCCATATGCAATAAATGTTGGCTGCCACAAACAGTACTTTGTCCCCCATCACTTGCTTTGACTGTTAAATCGTTTTGTTCATTGCTGTGAAGTAAAGGTGCGTTTGACTGTGCATTTTCTGAATTCATTTCATTTGGAAAGAAATAATTGCATTTTATTTATGAATAAATTTTTTTATTTGGAATAAATTCTATAAACTGTGATTGCAATTCATTATAAAATGATTTCTCTCGTTTGCATCTTTAATTTTAATTTAAATGTGTGAAATTTATTTTAAATATTTATATTTACTCTGTTATCTTTTAATTTTTCCTACTTGTTGTGATCTGGTACAATTTGAACAATAATTCCAGGAAACTAGAATCTATGAAAATTGATTTGAGAATATATGTCTGGTACATTTTGGCCAATATGTCAATATATATATACACAGACACATCTTGATTTCCTATTAAAAAACTAGATAAATCAAGTGAAAAAAAATTAGTTTGAATATGGTAGAAACTAATTTATTTTATCCGAATATTCAAATTAATTCATAAGTGATGGCATTTTACTTCAGAAGACGGCATTAATAACTTAAAAAGTTAAGAATAAAATTATTTGATAAAATTGTTATATTTGAGATGAAACTGAATTTTAATAAATCCTGATTAATTTGAGAAGATTTAAAAATGATAATAATGTAAATAAAATAAATTTTTAAAATAAAATAAAATATAATAAAATTTAAATTCAAACATATTTTTCTTTCTGGTCGAATTTAAGTTTGCAGGAGTTAGGTTTTTCGGTTGGTCTTTTGGTTGTTGTCTTCCAACTCGTCAGCCTTCTATTTACTTCTACTGCCTAAATCCTCCAAGGGTTAAACAAGGCCATGAAATACGCATATCTTTCTAATTACATGGAGAGTGATGACTGGATACTTGCAAAAAAAAAAAAAAAAGCACCAACTTATAATTTATAATTTGTGCCATTAACACTTTGGTTAAGTATATAATTTTTCTATCCAAATTTGACAGAATTGTCTGATGGGTGAAGTGTATTGCAGTGAACAAACAGATCGAATTCCATCAATTTTTGGAGTGAAAAATTACACAAATGGATAACATGATGATGACGTAAAATTCAGATTGACTCTATTTGGCACTTCAAATCTCTGGCCGGTAAAGTGGAAGTCAGCCCTTACTTCAAGTTGTTAAAGTATAATTTTTTTCAGTAAACTTTAGTAAAGATCTTTTATAATTTCTAAACTTACGGTAGAACTCATCTAGAACATAACAGAAAAGGTACTTACTAAAGTGTTTCTAGAAGTTTAACATTTGAAGTAACGTGATAAAATACAAATTATTGAATAAAATTATAAAATTTTTGATAATAATTTAATAATTTTATCTAGTGATTTGTATTTTAACACACTATCTCAGATACCAAACTTTTAGAGTCACAACTGTTAGAACTTTTCAAGAGATAATGTTACTCTTATTTCTACATCCTCTCGGTGGATACAAAATTCTATAGCCCACCTGCATTTGGGGGAAATAGGAATAGAAACGTGGAGGAAGAGTTGTTCTAAACCAAATCTAAATTTTCCTTCTATAGAACGATAAAAAAAATGATTACAGATTTTAATCAAATATAATATATTTTTTATGTGCTTTGTGATAAAAATATACATAAAAAACTAATTTTGTTATTTAAAATTACATCAAAAAATTTTAGAACTACTTTTATATATAAAAAAAGTTATAACTTTCAATAAAAAATTATAGAAAAATATAAATTCTTTATATACGTGTGTGCGTCGAAGTGAGATGAGAAAAAAATTATTATTATTATTATTATTATTATTATTAAATCTTTTATATAACAGTTAAGATTAAAATACAATTAAAAATTATATAATTATTCAAAAATAATATATAATTATTTTAAAAATTATATAATTTTTTATTTTAATTTTAATTCTTCAATACGAAATTCAATACTTACGATTTATTCTTGATATTTTTCATATATATATATATATATATATATATATATAGAGAGAGAGAGAGAGAGAGAGAGAGAGAGAGAGAGAAAGAGAGATTGAGATCTTAAAATATAACCATTGTATCTATCTGTTTGGAGGTACAGAAGAAAAGCACGCTAATTCCGTGTTTGCGGGGATATTACACAGAGAAGGTGGACGGCACAGAATGGATGGCGGTGAATAAGAAAAGGCTGCTGTGCATGAACTAAACTTGTAACGTATGGCCTTGTTCCACGCCAAGCTGGCTCCTGATTTCTGATTACATTAATAATAGTAGATAATTGATAATTAATTGTATTAATTATTTAAATAAAGATATTTGATAAAATTAATAGTTTATAATTAGTTATTGGTATATAAAATAATATTTTAGTACATAAGTATATTTTATATTTTATTTAGATTTTTTTACTTTAATAATATTCTAATATTTTAGGTTTTATATTTTATTTAATAGATTAAATTTTTATAAATAATATATTATTATAATTTATTATTGATCAATTTTTTAAAATCAAATTAATATAATTTTTTATAATTATTAAAATTCTTTTTAAGAAATCAAGGATTATAATTTGTTATAACTATTTAACCTTCATACAAAAATGATTAATTATAATTATTTTGTAACTTGATAATCAAAGAAATGAAAATAATAATTAATTAATATAATTCATACGTACGAATCAACTGGAGATTCCACTCGATCAATGCAATAATAAGTAGAAAATGTAATTTCAGCATTTAACTCAATCGCCAAGTGTAACGGGGGGAAAATGGCATTCAGCTCACCATTACTTCAATTCAAATCTATAATATTCAAAGTCTACCAACAAGAATGATTTTATAAAGCAGCATGGTCAGAGAAGAGTAGCGTTTGCAACTTCTACCTTGTTTTCTATCTCTTCTTACAAGAATCCTCTCAATTTTTCATAGCATGCACATAAATATTTCGTTGCTATCAAAAAAATGGGAAAGAAAGCACACAGGCAAATCCGTTTTTATGCTCATCGTCCGAGTTACCACTTACTTTCCATAGTTCAAGCAGTAGTCTTTATGCTCATCCAGCAAATCAGTTTTTATCCTAAAAATTATGATGATCCAAAAGATATATACATGGCAGTACATAGTTCTAGTTTTGGTTTTTTGAACATATATAGTCAAGCAAAATCCAAATTGAATTTGAATATTGTCTCTATGGTTGCAGAACTTGCATGGTTCTATACTATCAAGATTAGAACAAGTTAGTGGATTCATGAGCAAGATGTATCCATGTGCCAGGATGTACAACCAATATGGGAACGTTAGAGCCGGTTCTTACTTCGGGTCTGCTGCTTGTGGATTTAGAATGGCACCAGTTAATGGCAAGAAGCAAAGAAGATACCTAGTGGCTGTCCCACAGTTTCCCCGTACTTCACCAGGATGCAGCTGCGCAAGGGCCAGCGGGGAGCAGAGTAGTGAGAATTATGGAAGGTTTTTTAAGAAAGGACAAAGGTGGGAAATAATAGTATTATTTAAGAATAAATTGGGCTTTATTTTTGTGAGCATTTAATAAAATGACTGATTGAAAACACTGAGTTCTCCGTGTTTCGAAATTTACTAATTGAAAGCCAATCATCTACTTAAAACAATCATTTATCAAATATTTAAAATACTTATTAGTAATTAAGTCAATCAATCAAAATATGTCAAATCAATTAAAAATTAATCAAAATATTATTTACCAAACAATCTTACTATTATAAAATTACAATCCTACGTTGGTCGATAAATATTAATTATAGAATAAACTGACGTCTATATAAAGATAATGGCACTTTAGAAAAATCTATAGAAACTTAAAATGATAATAAATTAAAGAACCAACATCTTTTTCCTAAAGTCAACATGTTTGAAAATAAAAGTAATATCAAGACATTGATTATAATATAACCTATGTTGAAGGTGAATGTGAATCATTATATTTAAAAGAATAAAAGAACTTAAGACATCTATTATTTCAATAATCGACATTGAAATTTATTGTTTGATGGTATATTTGTAAATATCATCATAACTTTATACATATGTTTTCTAACAACCAGACATTGTTTATTTAAAATGTCAATTATTATTATAAAAAAAATGTCAATTATCAATTAAGAAATGAATATGGAATTGATTTTTCTGCATAACTTTTGTTTAATCATCTATTTTCTATCACTTTTATTTTTTGAAACTTATTTCCTTGACATCATCTCTACCATCAAAATTTGTCTAACGAGTCCCAAACCTGCTCCACATTCTCTATTACAAATTTAGCTTCATGATTATTCTATTAATCAACAAATCTTTTGGTACATTATCCGCTCTCATTTTTATTGTATTTATGAATATTAAGATATTAAATTTAGCTTTATCTAGTTAGCATACACATATATGTGTATAACAATATTGTGATAGTCTCGTTCATCACTATAACTAGGATTATATTGTATGTTATATTTGGCGATACTTTTAAAGTTTAGTTGCCCTTCAGATATATGGTTATGGTCATGCTTTATTTGGTAATAATGTCTTTATCGTTTTAACTTGCTAGCTTTTTCATTGCATAGTATTGTGTCTTTTAGAGTGTTGAATATATCATATGTTACTCCATAATTCCTATTTGCTCTATGGTTATGTCGACTAGTGGAGAATTCCTTAAAGCTTAATGATTGATATAATCTTATTTGAGTTGCTTGTCATGCACGTTATGTGTTTTGCCATACATTTTGGTACAACATCTATTATAAGGATGAATCTTATATCTACTTTGTTCATCATTAAGTAATGTCAATCTATAATTTTTCTAACATACCATTATACATGATTAACACTTTTTTTTGGAAAATCCAAAATATCAATACATCTGAAGAGGTAACTACTTATACTAAAAGAAACATAAAAGGTCTCGTAACCTTGAAGGGCATTATTGCAATGTAGTCTAAAGGTAAGAAATTACATATTAAGTTTAATGAAAAATCATAACCAAAAAGAGAAAATGCATCAACATATATCAATTATGTTAGAGTGGTTGTACGATCCAAAGTATCAATTGCTATTTCTCATTAAAAGAAAGTCTCGACGGCATTGAAGGATAACATTTGACATGAAGCCTTGGCATATACATTAGATTTGGATAGCTTTGTGCTATAGATATGAAAAATATATTTATGACATACTCATGTATATTTAATCTTCTTTTTTCTTATAAAGCTCCTTCCAAATTTCAAATATCTCATAAATGCATAGAAAAGTACTATAGCATGAAACAACCTTTAAAGGGATTTTAAGACAATGCTAAGCAAGACTAAATTGATTTTAAGATCCAAAAATAAAAAAAAAAAAACTCAACTCAATAATGGAACTATATCAACTGAGAATTATGGGAGAAGTTTTAGGAATAATATGCAAATATAAGTTTCCAAGTAAGATTTTTACACTCTAGCATCTAGCTCATTTGAATGTCTTATTTGTATATCATTTGTTCTTATGAACTAATATGTCTTTTGCTTAATAGGATTTAAGTAAGTCTAACTAGAAGAAGCGAAGGAAGAATATATATCCATACAAGCTCTCTCGAGGAGGCTATAAGAAGTTAAAGAATGAGTTATTGGCTGAAAGGTATGCCAAAGTTGAAAATGGCAAAGATGCTGATGAGGCACTTCCTTTTCTTACAAAAAGTTGTAGAAGCAAGAGAAAGTAAACAAACAAAGGCGGTACATGACCTTAGAAAGTTATATCATTGCGGAAAGGATCGTGAGTATTAAGATTTGTACCAAAATGTGTTATTTAATTTTGAAGCTTTCATTTAACTCAAGTTGATTTTAATAATTTATTCTTTATTAATTGCTATAGGATATTATCATATAATAGGCCTCTCACGATAAGTTTGAGCTAATTAAGAAGCATAATATCCTAATCCCAGCTTTAAGAATTGAAGAACATCCTAACTATGTTTAGGCCATCGAACATGGCATTAGCTAAAAGGAGTTCCTTAACCTATCAAAGCACTATCCAATAGGACATTTGAAGGCTAAGTTGGTGAATCTAAAAGCGAGCATTAGCAAAGATGTAGCACAAATACTCAATGTAGAGTAAGAGACAAGCTATAGTGAAAGGAGAAGCAACACTTGTAAGCATAGCATCTTATGCAGCAACATTAGAGCTGCTTTGCTTTTTGCAAGAATAGATAATTGGCTAGCATATTACACACCCAAGTTTTACAATGGCTCTTTCGATCCACTACTCCTATAAATGAGTTATTAACTATAACTAGTGTCTAGCCAACCAAGCAGACTCCTAATTAGTAGAGGGTGCAAACCCCTTATGTCTAGTAGGGAGGACATGCTAGCACTTGTAATGCCAGCCCCTAGGACAACAAACATTTTAAATATTGTACTTAAGGTAAATATCATCCTTAGCCCTTAAAATTTTTCATATATGTCTATATATGAATTTGGTTTTTTATAATGTGGGTTCACATTACATATGGTGAAGCCCAATATTCTTTAATGGTAAAAGGACCATTCTAAAGAAAGTCATAAATGGTAGATTTTGGTAAGCCATAACCTACACCATTGACCATTATCAAATAATTAAGTTAAGGTAATGGTTGGCAAGCTCCTAATCTGCAAGGTTGAGGTACTAATGCTAAACAATGTAATCCAAATAGTGGAAGAAGCCTACAAAATTTTCATTACATGGCTAATAACCCTCACTTAATTCCTAATAGAGGTATCTTTCTATATTCCCACCATTTTTAACTTTTTTATCTATTTTTTTAAGTTATTTTAATATTATTATATGAAACTACTAATTTTTGTTATTTATGTTTCAATGACCCCCTAATTATCTTCAAAAGGTGTTGTAGACACTCCTTGGCAGCTTCTAAGGTAATCAGGCTTATGCCATTAAAGAGGGGATGGTAGGATTATCTAAATAATTTTGCATTAGCAAGGCTTCTATGTAGTAGGTGCTAATGTTTGAGAAGCTTGATGTGACTTGCATCTACCTTTAAATCATGTAAGTTTATGTTGTTTTCTTTTATTAAATATAAATCAATTAAACTATTGTCTTAAGAAAACTTTAGCTTGTATCAATCATTCTACAAGTATTACTATGACCTACTACAATTGATAAATGTTACATATGGATTCCTAGATCTATATTAACTCGATGAAGTGTCAACACTAATCAAGAAATCAAGGTAAAAGTATATTGTTAAAGTTTTATTCTATAAGCCTAAGAAAACTTATTGCTTCACACCATAACATAGGAAGCAAATCTTACTTATTCATCAATTATGATATTTTTTTCTTAATCAAATCTTGATAGCTTAGTTATGTCATTATATTGTTGTCACCATTGGATGCTTACCTTAGTATTACTAAGGAGATAGCATATCTACTAGTTGAATCCTTTGTTAGGAGAGATATGATCTAAGTTGTAAATTTTCTTAAAAAAAGCTTTAACCATGGCTTACATGAATAGCATGTAGCAAGAGGTGGACAAACCTTTCAAATTGGTAAAAGTGAAGATATGTTGTTAATAATAAGATTGTATCATGTTTAACCTAAAATATTATATGTCAATGGGATCAAACTAAGCACCTATCTTATCATAGTGCCCAAAATAGCAAGGAAGTGTGAAGTATGGCTATTCAGTATACACTGCATGCATAATTTATTGTCTTCCCATAAAACTCTCCATAAGGTAATCACTTGCTTAATTACAATTCATAAATTAATTGAATTAGTCTTGAAAATAACATGTTAATTATGTACAAATTGCAATTCTTCGAGAATAAGCCTAAACTATACACTAAAAAATAGCTTGATGAAGTTAAAAGGATTTAGGCAGGATATTTTATTGGAACTGGAGCTCATCTAGAACAAATAGCTTTAAATGTTCCTAAATATGATTGATGATTTTAATTAAGTTGTTGTAAATAAATTAATAATAATGACTTGTTATTACTTGTATTTTAATGTATAAATAAAAGTTCAAATACTTTGTATAAAGGCTCCTTCAATTAGTTGTGTTATTATCAATTTTTATCTCATTCTGCAGTTATTGTAAACTTAATCTATTTTTATAAGTGTCAATTAGTTATTTTTAATTATGTTATCAATTTGTTATTTCTAACAGGTGCTTTTTAAAAGATTAATGGTAAAAAGATGTCAATTTTCTATTTAAAATTAAATTTTTTAGTTTACAATATTGGTTGTTTATACATAAATTGACGTCATTTTTTCATTAATAAGATGATGACATTATACTTTACATGTTAATTTGTTACAAATAATTGACACCTAAACCCTATCCCCTGACATGAATTGAAAAAAAAAAAGAGTGAAATAGTAATACCATTTGAAATTTTCATTCAAAGTTCTTCTAATCCTAAAATAGTTCTCTCTCTAATGAGATATATTCTTTTTCCAACCTAAAGATAATTCTCCTAGGATTTATGTTTTTGCTACCCAAATTATTTTTTCAAATTGAATTTTCATTACCTTATTACTAAATCTGTGGGGTTGTGCACTAACTAGAAAAATGTAGAATTTAAAATAAGAAGTTACTTAATTTTTATTTTTATTCTTGAAACTTACTTTTCAATTTCATAATCTAACATATTTTATTGTCTTTCATTTTGATGTAACTTTTATATATTTTTATAGATAAGAAATTTGATTTCATTCATCTTTTTTAACATTTGATCATATTATCTACTATTTATTTATATAAAATACATGATATCATTTTCTTAAAAATTTAATGAATACTCATCACATTTGCAAAGATTGAATTCAACCTTACCTTTTTAGGAAATGTCAATATCATATATTAAGTAACAAGTACTAGGATAGTGTTTAGCACATCACCCATACATGAGGAATATAGAGAATATGGGAAAAAGGAACCAAAGGAGGAGATTAGGGTTGAAAAGGAGGAACTAGAGCAAAAAAAAGTAAGGTAGAGAGTAGGATAAGGTTGTTAAAGGGAAAATATACCACATTAATCCTTTATATAAATAGAGGTGATATATTTGATATTAGATGTTAATTATTTATTAAAAAAAATCAACATTGAATTTTATTTTTCACAACACTAGCAAATGATACCATATTGGCTTTTTATACATATTAATCGACATTATTATCATTTTTTACAACGGTTTTACAATAGCCATTAAATTTGTTTTGCAACATCATTTAATTAAACATTAGTCATAAATCATCATCTAATAGTCTAAATACCTAATATCAATAAGTTATTCTATAGTAATGCATCATCATATCGCAATAGTATTTATTCACTATTTGGTATAACATTGTCTCAAGTTATGCCTTACTATGAAATTTCAAATAAATTTTTATAACTAGAAAGTTCATCTTCTTGTCAAAATATTGATATTTAAGAGTTGCTTCAATTAAGCCTTTGAAATATGTGTAGATTCACAATTTGCCATTCTTTTTTATGAAAAAATTTTTAATAAAGATTCATTTTGGCTTATCTTCTGATCTTGATGAATTCAATTTTTGATAACCTTTCAATTTCTTTTATCTTTCAAATAACATCTACTTGTTTATGTGACAAAAAATTTTCTTTAATTGAAAATATATGTTTGACTAAATCCCTATATCAACTTGACATTCCATTGCATAACCTCAAGCAAAGCAATTTATGTATTATTTCAAAATTTTAATTTTTTTGTTTGATATTCTTTGGTAATTGATGTGTAAGATTTTATATATATTATTTCATCCTATTTCATACCTTTGAGTATATTAAATATGCTTAATTTTATAGAAGTGGCCTTATAATGTAATTTGGGGTTAGTATTACAATGATTTGAAATTATTTGCTTAATATTAGATTTTTACATTGTTTCAAGTTTTTGGCTATATCATGGGTTTTAGATATTGGATTAGGGTGATCTTTATACTGATAGAAAGACTAAAAGTTGTATAATGTTTATAATTTGGTCAAAGCCTAATTCGGATGTTTGATAGGCCTAATTTAGCCAAGAAATTGAAGCTTTATTTTTGTCCTAGCTAAACCAATTTTAGTTATTGGGCCATATCTAAAGCTTTATAAGTCTAATCAAGGTGTAACCAATGCTTAAAGCTTCCTAAGACCTAACCTTACAATTTTTGTATTTGAAGTTCTACAAAATTACATAATTTTGATGGTTTTACATTAGGTAGAAGTTAGACCTATGAAATTTTATTATTGTAATTCTTTTAGTTCATTACTTTGTAAAAAAGGTTTTAGACTTCCAAAAATAACAAGACGCTATTCTTTATAGCCCTAAAAGGATATGATTCAATCCACCAAGTTTTAATGTTATCAAGTTAAATATAAAGGGCAAGAAGACACACACTTTAACAAACTACATAATTCAGCAAAGATAACTTTTCTCCTTCTTTGAAGTCTTTTGTTCTTCAGTCATTGAAGGCTAAATTTCTAGTTAATTCAAGGATTTTGACTATAGATTATGAGATCCTAATTTGTAATATTGACTTCTTTTAATTAATTTTTATTTTTCCTTAATCCTCTGTGTTAATTGCTTTAAAATTGCATGAGTTAAATGTTGATTTGATATAATTTGTGTTTAATCTTATGATTTTTAATCCTTATCTATTTTTATGCTGAATTATGGCTAGTTTATCATGGTTTTTCATATAAGGACAAAGGGTTAAGAGATTGAATTTTATTTTCAAATTAATTTCAAGTTAGCTCTATATGAATTATAGCAATTATTTAATTCTGCTAATCTTAATTGATCAAATTCTAAATGATCATCTAGTATAGGATTTACAAATTATTGCACGGGTTCTAGATAATTCAAGGTTGAAAAATCAATTAGAATAGTCAAATATTTTGTTATCTATGATTAATTTACACTAAGGGCTCTTATATATTTAAATTAACTATTTTGCTATATCAATTTTCTTTCTTGTTATTTTACTTTAGTGTTTTGTTTTATTTTGTTTAATACATTTATTTTAATTTCAAATTAAACCCCTTAATTTAGTTTTCTGTTCATTCTATTTTGCATTTTATCTCATTCTCTGTGCATTCTATCTAAATTTTTGTCTCACTTATGTTTGCATTCATTCCTTTTATTTTTAGTATATAAAAAGATTAACAATTATATAATTATTATTAGTAAATAATTGAGAAAGGATATATGAAGGGATCACTATGGGTACAACTAGATTTGTCATTGTACATTAAATAATTTTTAACAAATCAATTATAATCAATTTTGGAAAGTTGCAACATATGTATCAAATTTTGGCACTATTACCGAGAATTCACTTGAATTCATCTTTTTTCATCTTTTACTAGTTGTATATTGTATAATTGTTTAAACATTCCAATTAAACTTGCATTTATCAATTTTTTGCTTGTATTTTACAATATCTATCATTTTTATTTATTTTCTTGCATTCTTTTACTATTGTATATTCCTTCACTTTATTTCATCCTTTCCCATCATATATTACTTCATTTCACACTTTAATAAAGGTTTTTGGCTTATTTAAACAAGATGCATATATAATACCTCCCAACCCTTGAACAGGTATCAAAGTTACTACTTTCAATTAAGCTAAAAAATTTAATGGTGATAGAAAATATTTTTCTCATCAAGAGTCATAAGTTGTCTTGCAACATGTGAAGTCCCTCATTTTTTGCCAAATTCCATCATTTGGATCACTTTTTAAATTTTTTAAAAGATTTTTTATTGCATTTTCAAGTTCCATGTGATTATGGCCTTCATTCTTTAGTGGTCTTGTAATTTTTAAAAATATCTAAATAGATTAATTAGATGTATTTTAAATGATTTTTCATTCTATACTAATGTTTTGGTGTTTCCATGATTCTACCTAGTGTAGTGTAGTGTGTGTAGTGTAATGTATGATTAGGAGAACTATTGGTAAATTATTAGAATTTAATTCTAAAATAGATAGGACTTTCCATTTTCTTTGTAAGACTAGAAGTACAAGTAGTTTTAGCATTCCTACCCTTCATTCTAAACCTTTCGATAATTCTAATAATATGGCAAATAACAATAAAACTTTAAAGGAATTGGCTACCCTTGATGTTACTTACTAATTTTAGGCATATAATATCTTGAGCTTGAAGCTAATTTTGAGCTCTAATTTGGTTTAGTAAATTTTCTTCCTAGATTTTATGGTTTTACAAGTGGAGACCCTCATAAGCACTTGAAGGAGTTACATATGGAATGCTCAACCATGAAACCTCATAACATTTCAAAAGAGCACATCAAACTGAAGACATTCCTTTTCTCATTTATTGATATAGTCAAGGATTAGTTATATTATTCATAACTAGGTTCTGTTTCAAATTAGAATGATATGAAACAATTGTTCTTATAAAAGTTTTTCCCTGCTTCAAAAGCTGTTGCAATTTGAAAAGAAATTTATGGCATAAGACAAATGAATAGTAAAACATTATATGAGTATTGGCAAAAATTTAAAATGTTATGCTCGAGCTATCCACACCACCAAATTAATAAGAAATCCCTTATCTAATATTTTTATAAAGGACTTCTTCCCATTGATAAGAGCATGAATAATGCTACAAATGGTAAAGCATTAGTAGATAAAATCCCTATGGTAGTTAGAACTTAATTGCTAACATGGCAGCAAACTCCTAATAATTTAGCACTAGAATTGTAGTTGCTACCAAAGACATATATGAGATGAATTTCTCATATTCAAACCAGCAAAAGTTGGAGAAGAAATTGGATAAATTAACTTCTTTAGTTACACAAATGGTAATAGGACAATAACAAGTCCAAGCTCCTTCCCTTCTACTAAACTTTATGGAATATGTTCATATCTAACTCATCTAACTAATTCATGCCTCATATTGCAAGATGATGAGTATCAATTCAGCCTATGCAGCGGTAATCTCTCCTAGCAAATCACAATATCAATAATAGCACCACCCTAATCAATACTAACAATAACTTAATAACTTGGTTGGAAAGATAAGTAAAACTTCAGATATGGTAACAATCCTAGTCAAGTTTCATATCTTTTTGCATATAACAAAATGCCACTCAATCCTATTTCTAAACTAAATTCAACTTCCTCTTTTTCTTAACCATCCTTTGAAGAATTGGTCAAATAAATGGTAGCAAATTGTTAGTGTGTGTCCTAAAACTAATCATATAAGATGATTAGAGTTATACACAATGTATTATATTTTATTTTAGGTAATTTAATTATTATATTTTGTTTTATTATTATTATGCGCAATTTATAACTTAATATAATAATTATCCTTGGAATAGCTTTGCTATTCCTAAAATGCCCCTAGTCAAGTATTATTATGAAAATGGATAGTAATAATACATCAAGACTAGCATGTATAGTGACTGATGATTACGAATCATGGATATGTGATATCAAGTCAATACATGAGTACATTGCTAGTGAACAATGTACTGGACTGACCCACTATGAGAATATTGCATGGATAAACGTGTCATAAGTTATTCTCATATGATCACAACTACGCATAAACCTTTGACTTGAAGTCACTACGGTTCCCTACATGAGGAATTACTCACTTTAATATTGTCCTATGTCACCTTTAATTAGGTGACAAGTAGGGCATTGATTGGGTGTGTCATAAATCATGCAGAGGGAAGTGAGTGATGTAAATGGGATTTTGTTACTCTTGTATAAAAGAGAAATATCCTTGGGCCCCTTGATTGAGTGAGACTTAGAAATGCATGGCCATGCTCAGTTGAATTAATATGTGATATTAATTATTTATTTTAAGTCTACTCAGTATCAAGAAATATAAATTGAACATTGACGAGGATGACACATTCCATGCCTCCAGTTCAATTTAGATATTATTACAAAAGGGTTATGATGTAAAACGTTGATCATGTATTAGGTGGATGTCGAATCACAGACATTCTTACTACTTGAGTGGCAGTGATGTATTGCTAGATACCGCTCGCTGTCTATGGCTCAATAATAAGTCATTGTCAACGTAGTAAGAACCTACAGGGTCACACAAAAGGAGTAGGAATAAGACAATAATTAATTGGACTTTAATTATATTAATATCCAATTAATTGGACTTATTTTCGTGCATATATATTATTAAGAATAATAAATTCACATTTTATATATATATATATATATATATATATATATATTATGTGATATTATTTGATATTAAAGTAATATCAAGTAATTATCTTATCAGATATTAGATAAATATATTATGAGATAATATTATTTTGATATTTGATAACTATATGCAATTATCTAATATTAAGATATTTATATTATGAGATAATATCATTATCTAATATTAGATAATTAATAGATAAGTCTTATCTCTTCCCATTATCTCTAGAATAAGGATAAGATGAGTTGTTAAGTGTGATTAGGATTCTGGAAGCATTATCCTAGTAGAACTAAGATTATGGCTTGCCTAAGTTCTATAAAAAGGGACTTGAGGGCAGCACTTAATAATCACGTTTTAAGCTTCCATATAAACCCTAAATCACTCAGAAAACATCCAATCCTAATTCTTAGAGAGAAAAACGCATCCTAGCAGACGCGTGGAGGGTGAGAGGTCGTTGTTCACTCCGTGTGGATACCGTAGAGACGCTGTACCTTCCGGCCGGCGTTTGATTCATCCACTCTCAAGTTTTGATCAGTAGAAACACGAGTGCCCAATAGGTAAAACCCTAATCATTGACTTATGCTTTTTGCATGGATCCTAGGTAGAATTCGGATCAAAATTTAAAATTCCGCTGCATGTGATAATCCGAATTCTCAACACAAATAACTTGCAATTTTAGCAAAGAACAGAGGCCACAACTATAAATTTACAAACTCAAACTGACCAATTATCTTCCACTATAAGTAAACTTAAAGCATAAGGTTTAGGATAATCTTTTTCTAGTAATGTAAGAGGCAAAGAAGTTATAAATGCCATTATGCTCAGAAGTGGTAAGCAAGTTGACATGCCTTTATTTTTAAATCTAGAAGCAAGCTATAAATTAGAAGATAATAACTAAAAGCAACTAGAAAAAGAAATAATACATAATAAAAGTGGGGTAAATTCTATCCCTAAACCCTCATCTCCTATTAATTTTTCTATACTCCTTCCTTTTCTAAGAAGAATTTTTCCATAAAAGAGAATTGAATATGAAAACTAAATTTTAGATTCCCTTAGAAAAGTAAAAGTTAAAATACCTTTACTAGATTTAATAAAATAAATTCTAAGATATGCTAACTTTCTAAAAAATTTATGTATCAATAAGAGAAAATTAAGGAATGATGAGAAAGTAAGTGTAAGGGTGAATATTTTTGCTATCATTCAAAGAAAATACCAAGAAAATGAAAAGATTCAAACACATTCACCATTCCATGTATTATAGGAAAAACTAGAATTGAGCATGCTATGTTAGGCTTAATAGCTTCAATTAATATCATGCCCTTTTCTATTTTTAATGCTTTAAATTTGGGACCTCTAAAATAAATAAAGGTGATTGTTCAATTAGTAAATAAATTTTAATTTACCCCTTGGGTGTTAGTACAGGTTAATGCACTTATTGTTCAAGTAGATTTTTACATCTATGGAAAATGAGACATCTAAGGTCCTTCCCTAATTATTCTTGGCCAAATTTTCTCAAAACAACAAAAATCATGATTAATGTTTGAGACAGGACATTAACCATGGAGTTTAATGGTATGATAGCTAAGTTTGACATTTCTAAGACTATATAGGACGATTTTGTATCTTATCTTTACACTTTTAAGCCATTAGTGCATGATGTTTCTTCTTTTGATTTTTCTAATTTTGTTATCTCTAATGTTTTTGGTTCTGAGTCTGCTAATTTTAATTTACATATTGATACTACTTTTGATAATGTGCTTGCTGAATTTCCTAAACTTTCTAAATTTATGGATTGTGTGAATGGTCATAAGTGCACTTACTGTGATAGTGATATTAAGTACACCATATGTGTGGAGATTTTAGCATTTATAGGTGATAAGAATAATGTTGTTTCAAAATATGAAAAAATTAATGATCATGAAGAAATGTAATGTGCAAAAGTGGTCACTAACTTAGTACTTTTTGTTAATCTTCACAAATTTGAATTCTTAGAGGAACAAGAGTGCTTTCATATATTCTAATTATTTTATTGATCATGATGAATTCATTATATAGGATGGTTTTGACCATTTAAAAAATAATGATTTAAGGATACCACTTGAAGAAATTGCGCTTAATGATCCTAATTTACAAAGTACCTCCTTAATGGATAAATTAAAGGTTAGCAATTTGGAAGTAAAAGAGGTGGTCAATTATCATATAGACCCTAGTTGATAATATTCAAGCCATGTCTAGCTAAAAATATTAAAGAAAAGTGCTTCTTAGGAGGCAACCGAAGGATTTTAGATTTATTTTCTCTTACCTATTCTCTTTTATTTACTTATCTTTTATCTTTCTTAATGATGTTAATATACTTTACATTAAGAATAATGGAAACTTTAAGTATGAAGGGAGAGTTCTTAGTCTTATTTTATGTTTTGTGTCTACATTTAATGCTTTTAAAGTAAAAAAATAAAAAAAAATATGTTTTTCCCTTTTTTTAAGTTTTTTAAGTCATTTTAATTACTTTCCTTTAATGGATATTTTGCATTTTTCATGAATTGGATTTGTAATGTCCCAAATTTTCAATTCTATAATTTGAATCTTTAATTTCTGAGGCTGTAGAAACGAAGAGCATGATTGAATTAGCTTAGTGGGTGAATCTTAAGTTGAAAGGAATTAAGTGTAAGGGCAAATGAAATTTTTGAAGGAAAAAGGATAGTAGGAAAAGAATTGATTTCCATAAGCAGTATAAATGATCAGAGGAGGTTAGAGAACCCTAAAAAGGGGAGTTATCTAAGTCTGACAGTGTAAGGAATTTAAAACAGACAGAGACCCTATGGACTAAATTGTAAGAGTGCAGAATCGAGTGTGGTTAAAGTGTAAATAATTAAGGATTTGGGATTTAATATAAATAACTAAGAGTTTGGGGCGCAATATGTGATTTTTATTAGTGTGACCAATAGATTCATGACAAGTGTCATTGTTAGAAAAATAATGGCAAGAATAGCCTTACTTTTGGTGAAAAAGGACTAAAATACTCTTGAGAATTTCAAAAAGGACCAAAATACCCCTAGAAGCTTCATGAAAAGTCTTCTTTCTTCTCCATTTCTCCAAAAGCTGCAGCACCTCCATGAAAGAAGCTTGAGACGTGCAGGAGAGAGAGAGAAAGAGAGAGAAAGTTTCTTTTGAATTTTTCACCTAAAAATAGTAAGATTCAAGCTAAGGTGTAGAAGGGAAAGTTGCTCCTCTCATAAAGCTCTATCCATTGGTGTGTTTAGATTGAAGAGAAGCTCAAGTTTGATCAAGTTTGGTGAGCTCTAAGTGAGGATTTTCAAGTTATAGCAAGAGGTAAAATTGTTCTCCTCTAAAAGCTCTTTATTGTGCTCTTTTTAGTTTCTTGAGATTTTGATGTTGGTGTGGTCAAAGGTGGTTGAACATGGAGTTTAGGATGATTTGAACATGTTTAATGGTGTTTTAGATGTTGTTATGTTGATTTATGGCTTTGGTTTGGTGTAAAAATAGCAAGAAACCATGATGTACATACTTGAGTTTTAGAGGCATAATGGTGCATGTGTAGTATTGGCATGATTTATTTGGAATTTGGTTAAAATGATGAAATTAGGATGATTCTTATGAGTTATGAAGCCTATGGAAGATGAATTTTGAGTTATAAAAGTGTGTATGAAACTTTCCTATTGAGAAGCTAAGGGGAGAAGGAGGTTTAGCCATGTAAATTGTGTTTTTTGGAAGATCAGAAATGTACACGGGGTAGAACACGGCCCATGTTGTACCCCATGTTCTGTACACGGGGTAGAACACGGCCCATGTTGAACCCCGTGTTCTTTTACGAAGGCTGATCAGTAATGTACATGGGGCAGAACACGGCCCATGTTGTACCCCATGTTCTGAACACGGGGTAGAACACGGCCCATGTTCACCCCCGTGTTCTTTACTGAGTTAACATTTTGGCTTTGATTCTTCAGGATTTGCATGGCTTTACCTTTGGATCCTTTTCTAATGTTCATATATATCATTTCAAGGCTTGAAAACAAGATATAGAGCATCTAAGTATGCATTTATTTAAGTGGAGGAAGTAAAGAATACATAAGGTTTAAGGAAAGTGATGATGTTCTAATAAGAACTATGATGTGTATTTGTATAGACTAAGAAGTGACAACTTGGAAAGGCAAGGGGAATTGTAAAGAAGTTATAAGTGAGGGCAAGGGAAACATTACCATTGGAAGCTTATAAAAGGTAGCTAGCTTTATCCTTAAGCTGTTTTCTATTTATATGATTTTCTGTATTTTATGCCATTGTATGGAATGTGTATGAGATAGCTGTGTGCGCATCCCGGGAAGATAGTAATATTGTGTGTGTAAGACCTATGGCCCGAGTTTTCCCCGGGATGGTAATGAAAATTGCTGTGTGCAGTATCTATGGCCTTTAGAGTTCCCCGGGAAGACAGTGAAATGCTGTATATGAGGACTATGGCCTTTAGAGTACCTCGGGAAGACAGCGTGATGCTGTATATGAGGCCTAGGTACGATTATTTGTGATGGCCATCTAGATATTGTGATAAGTCCCTGAATGGGCTTGATGATTGTTGTGGATTGCTATGTGTGATGCACATTTCCTACAATGGTACGGAATGAGATGATAAAGAGATGACAAATGATTAATTATTTTTGAAATGTATGTTTTACTTGCTTAAGGATCTGGAATGGCTCAATATGTTTTTATGGTAATAGCTAGCTACTGGGAAACTCTGTTTCTCATGTTTTTCTGTATTATTACTAACCGTTCCAGATGATGCTTCTAAAGGCCCTCTTGACAAGGGAGAATAGAGATTTGAAGATGTATAAAAAAAAAAAGATTTTATAGTTTGTGATATTGTAAATGATGGATGTAAAGTTGAACTTGTTGTATAATTACATAACCCTTGCCTATATTATTTGAGATGCAGAATATTCGTGGTATTGTGAGTTAGCCTAGAGTAAAAAGGCAAATCAGTATGCATTAATTATCTATTAAATAAGGATTAAGGTGTTAATAAGTGAGGGAGTTACAAGATTCAATTGAAGTTCTATAGGATTCATAAAATGATTGAATAAATGATTTTCCTTCTTGAAATTGATTAATGTAGTGATGTGTTTTGAATAGCATGACTTCCCTTGTAAGAATTTGGGCCTCATATTGAAAATTTATACTATTTGCTTTTCTTTTTATGTGATGTTCTTCCATGATTTATATTTCTTGAAAATGTTTTAATTCTTTTTTAGATTTACATTTGTATATTCATGCAAAAAAATGATAATAACATTCCTTCTTTGTTTAAGTTAAAGTCAAATAACTAACCTTAAATTTTTATCTTTATGGGACTCGCTTAAATTTAATTGCCCTTTTCTTTATTAATTAGCTTATGAGCATTTTTTCAATAAAAAAACAAGTATCTTTATCTAAACTAAAGAATAATGGAGCATTTAGATTTTTGAGAGATAGGCTCTTGAATAAGTATAGGGTTATGTGAGTTTTTGTATTATAAAAGGTTATCAACTTCAATTTCAAAAGTTAGTTAAAAAAAAGAAAATAAAAAGAGCAACAAAAGAAAGAAACAAAAAGGATAAAAAAAAGGAAAGACAAAGTTAAAAAAAAGAGAACAAAGCAAAATGAAACTAAAAAAAAAGGAAAAAAAAAGAAGTTAATAAGTGTTTGAATTTAAATTTGAATTGTTGTGTTAAGTTATAATTGTTCATAACTAGCCCATATGTTTTTAGTTCAAGTGCTCTTTTAATTTTTTTGTTTCTATCATTCTATATCCTCATTTTTCCTTTCTTTTCCTTTTCTTTAGTCACATTACATTCTTGAATAAAGTCCTTTTAATTTATGTTATGTATGTTACTTGAGTAATGGAGATTAAATAATTAGCAAGCTTATAGTAGAGTAATTTCATAGAATGAATTTGAGTAAAACACTTCGCCCAAACACTTGAAAGATGGAAAGTAAATTTTGTGAGAATCTACCATGTTAATCTACTCTTTTTGAATGAAGTGGCCATGTTAGTGAGTTTCAAGCTTGCCAAGATTTTCATTCATAATGTGTTATGTCTCTTACTAGCTTTAATTGTTTCTTACTTATGGATTTATGATTTTAAGGTTTTTGGAAAGTAAGTCTCTTGTTTTTTTATTTTGCATAAAGTTGTATCTTACCCAAGATCATGTAAAGGCTAAATGTAGAGGAATTTGATGTGTAAGATTTTAGCTATACTATTTCATCCTATTTCATATCTTTTAGTATCTTACATATGCTTAACTTTATAGAATTAACCTTGTTATGTAATTTAGGGTTAGTTTTACAATAATTTGAAATTATTTGATTAATGCTTGATTTTTATACTATTTTAGGTTTTTAGCTATATCTTTGGTTCTAGATATTTGATTAGGGTGATCTTTATATCTTCGGAAAGCATAAAGAAATCTCTATAACTTTTATATTTTAGTCAAAGCCTAATTTAGATGTCTAAAAGGTATAATTTACTTGAGAACTTGAAGCCTTATTTCTATCCCAGCTACATAGTTTCAATCTTTAGGTCATATCTGGAGCTTCAAAGGTTCTATCAAGATGAAACTAGTGCCTAAAGGTTCCTAAGATCTAGCCTTACAACTTTTGTGTTTGAAGCTCTACAAAACTATATAATTTTGGTAGTCTTACATTAGTAGAAGTCAGACTTAGGAAATTTCACAGCTATAAGTAGTTTATTACTTTGTAAAATAGGTTTTAGGTTTTTAAAATTAGTAAGGTATTATTCTTTATAATCCTAAGAGGCATAAGATTTATATCAATTAGGTTTTAGTGGTTATCAAGTTAGATATAAAGGGCAAGAACACACCCACTTTAACATGCTATACAATTTAGCAAAGACATTTTTTGTCCTTCTTTGAATTTTCCCATTCTTTAGCCATGGAAGGCTAACTTTTTAATTGATTCAAGGATTTTAAGGTTCATCTCTATTGGATTATGATATCAAAATTAGTAATGTTAATTTTTTCTAATTAATTTTTCTCTTTTTCTAATTATTTATGGTGATTGCTTTGAAATTGCATGAGTTGAATGCTAATATGGTATACTTTGTATTCAACCTTGTGACATCTAATATTTATATATTTTCATGCTTAATCATGGTTAGCTAATCATATTTTTTCATTTGAGGATAGGGAGTTAAGAGATTTAATCAAAGTTTTATGGTTTAATCCCTCAATTCAGCTGAACTTTATTTTCAAATTAATTTTGATTTGGTTTTATATGAATTATAATGGTTACTTAATTCTATTAATCTTAATTAATCAAATTTTAAATGGTCATCTAATATAGGATTCATGAATTTTATTGTAAGGGTTTTGAATAATTAAAGGTTAAGAAATCAATTAGAATAGTCAAATATTTTATAATCCATGATTAATTCACACTAAAAGCTCTCAAATTCTTTGATTGACTACTTTGCTATATTGATTTTCTTTCTTGTTATTTTGCTTCTATATTTTATTTTATTTTATTTTATTTTATTTTATTTAATATATTTATTTTAATTTCAAATCAAACCCCCTAATTTGGTTATGTGTTCATTCTATTTTGCATGCTATCTAAATTTTACATTTTACATTTTATCTCATTCTGTGTGCATTCTTTCCAAATTTCTATTTCATTTTTGTTTGCATTCATTCCTTCTATTTGTAATCCATAAAAAGCTTAACAATTATGTAATCATTCTTAGTAAATAATTGAGAAAGGATATATCAAGGAATCCCTAGGGGTATGACCTAGTTTGTCACCCTATATTACATAATATTTAACAAATCAGTTATAATTGATTTTAAGGTGTTGCGATGCATGTATTAGTAATGCAACACTAATACAAGCTAGCCTTTCATCTTCTTCTATTCCCAAATTTACTTCTTGAAAAGGATCATGTATCTCTATCTTCTTTACAACCTTTTTTATCACTAATTCTTGGAAATCAAGAAGACTATTATCATAAATATAATTTGAAACTTCCTCAATCTCTTTTTTCTTAACAATATAGGCTAATAAACTAAGTCATTTATTTTAAAATAATATTCATGCATTTGGAGTCCATGCTAAACTTGCAATTTTAACCTTTAAGATTATTATGAAACCGAGAGAATTAAGAATGTAGATCTTAATGTTTTCTAGGTCAAAATCACCTTTAACCTATAAATGCTTAATATTTTGGGCATAGAATTTGAAATTCAAATTGAATTTTTGCATGTAGCAATGATTGTCATCAACCATAACAAGTTTAATCTTTCATTCCTCATCCCACATGATCAATTTTTAATAAAAAAAAAAATTGTTAGAAGTGCTGTTATTTCATGAATCTAATCTTAGCCAAATAGGAAATTATAATTTGTCTTAGATGGGACTACCACAAACTATGTTTGTTTTGAAATTATACTAACTTTCAAGTTAACTAATACCATACCTTCAAATGTAAAAAAAAATTCATTAAAGTTAATAATTGCAATATTTAATGGCATGAGGTCTTTTAGCTACTCCCCTCTATCAATAACAAATCTATTAATTAGTTGACCATTTATAAGTGCCATGGAATGTAATGGCCAAAGGTTATTTTTCATCTATTTAGAGAGCTTTATAGATAACTCAAACATAGCAGTCAAGTTTTCATCTTTTAAGTCTTTTTTATTATCAAACTCTTGATTAGCAACAAAGGATAAAGGCCAAACTATGATCATGTGTATTTTCATAATCTACCCTTTGCATTTTCATATTATGAAAAATATTTTACTCCCTCTTTGCTCTACTTAATTCCTTAATTTTTAAAGAAATTTGGTCAAAATAACGACCTTACTTTCTACTCCTTTGATATTTTGCTTACTTCTACATTTAGTGTTTTTGAATCTTTATTAGTGGAAGATGAAGCTAATAATCAAAGTTAACCATTTGTTTTTCCTTCTTCAAACTTAGGCTTCTAGATTTGTTTATTTTTCTTCTTTTAGTTTGGTTCATTTTTAAACCACTTACCAATTAAAGTCTTCTGATTAAGAAACCTTGTTTTTACATGAATATTCTATCTTATATTAAGCTTGCCTAGGTAGTCAAGCCCAAAATGACTGAAAACTTGATAAGATAAAAATACACGAAGAGAAGATGAATTAATGTTTGAAAATTTTAAACAATTTAAGATTTTAAAAATAGCTTGTTTTTTTGAAATACCCCTAAAAAGCAACTAGAAAATAAATTTGAACGATTAAGTACATAATAAGAAAAGAAAGCAAGTAATAAAGCACATAACGTAAAGAGTAAGTGAAAGAGAAGATAGCACCAATGTATAATGGTTCAATTATCTAAAGAAAAAATCATTCCTTTAGATCTATTCTACTTTCTTAAGGCTAAATCCAACTTTAGTTATTAGCCACTAGCATTTTTTTCCCTTTACAAAGCCCTTTTGCACTTTCTTGATTTTTAAAGGACTCAAACAATCCTACCTTAAACATTTAAGGATTTTCTTCTTACCATAGGAATCTATAAACCTAACTAATGAATAATAGGTAAGGATTATCTCTTGAAAAGACTTTAAGGTTATTACACTCTAATAATTTAGATATGCAAGTTCAAGGTCAAAAAAGAAGACTTAGAAAGATAGAAAGAATCTTAAAAGAAAAGTAGTTGCCTATGAATATTTGCCAATGAAGTGAGCTCTCCTATTTATAGCTAAATGGATGAAAACAGTCATTAAGATCCTTATTATCCAAAAGATCAACTTCATCTAAAAAGGCTAAGAAGTTTGCTCTTTCCAAAAAGTTAATGTTTAATCACTTTATAAGGTCAGGAACTTTTGATATGCAACACTTGCTCTTTCAAAAGATGTCTTGACAAGTAATTTTCATGTTGTATAATGAAAGTCCATGTTACTTGCTCTTTTAGCAAAATTTGAATTTGATGATTATCAAGTCCTTTCAAAGAATGGAATAATGCTTTCTCTATCACTATATTTTAGAATATATTAATTAGAGGTTGACCTAACATTAGGTGGCACTTCACGAGCAACTTGCATAATATCAGCAATTATGCAAAAATAGAGTTATTGGTACACAAAAGCAGAGTAACCTAACAAAAGTTGTTTATTTTTAGATTTTATTAGTTTAAGCCTTGACATTTTCATATATTTGGAAAGTTGCTACACATATACATCAATTTCATTCCATTTAAAGTAATAACATATGTAAAATAAGTTGGAATGATTATTTGGTTCACATCAATAGAAAACAAAGAACAACTGGTGATAAACTAGTAAGGCAAAAGCATTTTTAGCCTAATAATCTTATAATCTTCAACATTTTATCTTTGCATATATAATAATCAATTTTATTAACTCTAATCATTATTAAAAACTAATTAAATTAGCCAATTTAGCAGATTGCATGGATCCATATTTTACAAAATTAATTTTTTTTTCTTTTAAGCTTTTTCTGGAGCCATCTTTCCTTTTTTAACGTTGTCTTCCTCTCCTAAGCCTGTTCATTATTTGTTTCTTCCTTATATTGTGATGTAATCCGAGATTACATTAGATGCAAATACAATAGAAATTTAAAATTTTAAATTAATTTGAATTTCCTTCCAATAGACCATTCATGCAATTAATGAGATTCATTAATATACAATTAAGAAACACAATTTTATGTATCCCTCAATTGTATGACTTCTAGAACTTTAAAAAGAAAGACCCAAGCATGTCTCCTATTAGTCCACATAATTGACTTCCACTCTATACCTTTATATGCTAACAATAATATGCAATGGGTATTTTGAGAGAAATAAGGTTGGATAAATCTTTGATAGTTTTTTAATGTCTTAACATGTGAGAAAATTATATTACCGTGGCCTAGCTATTGCAGCTTTACCTTTTTATATGTAATGCCTCTCCATAACCTATTAGGATTTCACATACCCTTATTAGTTTAGGCCTTAGGCCTAAACTAATCTTATAAATCCTTATTAACTATGATCCATTACTATAAGTAATTCTAATTACTTAATAGTTTTAGCTTAATATAAAAAGGTGATTAACTTTAACTCGTAGAATTTGCCCAAGTCCAATTGCTATAATGTAACCAAATAATTTTCTCTAAAACAATTGTAGATACATTTGATCCAATATGTGTAGCCCATTAGGTTCATCATTAAAGTAATAATAAGCCATAATTAAATTAAACTTTTTTCATTTAAAATTTAAAATTAATCTTATTACTCTTAAATCTCAAAAATCATAATTAATATCTAATAACATGTCATGAACTAGTTAATGTTGATATAAATATGAAATTTCACAATAACAATTACCATACTATACAATCCTTTCATCTTACAATGCCCTAATTGAATTTACGCAACAATGTATTAGCTAGTAAAAACTTTAATCAACTAACTACTATGTATGCAATTCAAAGTCCATGACTTATTATGCAAAACTTTTAAAAAAACATTTTTTTTAATTTCACCTCACACTCACCAAGGATTTCTAAATCATGATTCTTAAGATAACATCGAACATTCTCTTTCCTTTATGAAAAATAATAAACTCTTTATTGGCATTTAAAAAACTTCATATATAATAAAGTTACAGCTAATAGATATCTTTTGAATGATTCTAATGAATATAGACAATAGTAAAATATAACATACCCCATATAAGATTACCATAATGTTTTAAGTCAAATGATCAACTCTACTTCATTGCAACATAAGAATTCTAATTCGACTTATTCACATTGAAATTCATAAATAGGTCAAGTCAATGAACTTATTCAACTAATGAATACTTAGTGTCACCACATCGATGCCCATGAAATGAGACATTTTCCTACTTGAGTATGCATCATATGTACTAATCTATCTGAGTTATTATTATTCATTTCTAATAACCATGTAACTAAGAAAATTTAAGTATCTAGGTTTGTAAGTGAATATGTGTAATGATTGACATCTCAATGTACAACAATATTTCATGAACCTTTTTTTATCTTTGGACATTATAAAAAATATATGATAATTAATAAAGAAAAATAAATTCTATATATTAATAATTAATTGAATGAAAAAATTATAAAAAGTGTCCCATTATATTTATATTACTTATAATTGATTTATAGAATATAACTCTAACATATAGAGCAATATTTTGACCCGATGATAATATTTTTGATAATGTGGGCAAGTTTTCACAATCCCTCCTTGGACATCAATTCTTTTAATGAATGCACCCATGAATTTGCCTTCATTTGAATAAGCTTTTGCAAAGAAAGATGCATCAAGTTGATCTTTATATTCCATATGGCTTGTAAAATGGAATATAAAATGTTTAATTTCTTTCATGAGATTATACACCTAAAAAAAGAGAAAATGAAGGGAAAAAGAAAGTTTGATTTTAATTGGCTACCTCTAGCCTAAGACATGATAAAATGAATAGATATTTATGGAATTGAATTTTTATTGGGTAATATATCAGAGTTTTAAGTTCTCAAACATTCTCATTATATATATATATATATATATATATATATATATATATATATATATATATATATATATATATATATATATATATTCAAATATAAAGATAGATAAATATCTATCCAATTTATCACTCCTAAGGCTAAAGCTAGCCAATTAAAATCAAACTTTCCTTTCCTTTTCATCCTCTCTTTTTAGTTAAATATAAAGATTCATAAAATAACTAAAACTAATGAATCATATGATTTTACTTGAATAACTATACACATGAAATTTCCTCAAGAACCATAATCAAATCAACATAAAATAAAAGTAGTAATTTTGAGTTCTAATTTCACATATGTAGGTCATAATACCACATGTAAGAATTTAATCAAAATCACATCGTGAGAAATTAGAGCATCATATATTAATAAGTAAATATATGTACATGATAAATCGTCCAAACTTGATAAGTAAAAGCAAGCAAACTGATGTTAGTTAGGTCTCCTTTTTACTCTTCTTTGTTGTAGTGGCTCTCAATGGTTATATATATAATATTCATTAAAAAAGAAGAAGGACCTAACTATAATCCTTATTAATGAAACTTTAGTAATCTTCTCCATAAAAGATTTATTACTTTTTGGGCTTACACCACTGTGAAATTACACTAACTCATATGTATGTGCTAAGTTCATATCTTATTAGATTACAATTGTAAATTAGGCCTCAAGCATGTTTTAAAATATGACTAAATTTTAACTAATATATTTTACTAAATCGAAATTCCTATTTAATGGGAGCTCACCTAATGAAAAATTCTACCAAGTGTTGGATCCCAATCAATTTTCACTGGTTTTCTTTCTCAAATTTTTAGCATTTTTACGGTCCTTTATAACAAAAAGAATTTAATAAACCCAAGTGTGTTATTTTGGTTTATTTTATGAACTTGAGATTTTACATACAAACTTAAGACAAAATGCTTAAAAAATTATATATTGAGAATAAAATATGTTTAAATCATTTAAATAGTTTTTATTATTGCTTATTCAAAATATAAAATACATTCATTTAAACAATTATTTTAAGGACCATTTGTTTTAATGAGAAATATAATTTTTATAAGAATATAGTTATAAAATATTAAAAAAGTAAAGAATGTTCAATTATCCAAGATCAAATGAGAAAAGTATAGTTAAAAAAATAGCATCTTTTATTTTAAAAATAAAGTTATTTTCTCTCATTATTATACAAGGAGATGTCATAATTTTTTAATCAAAATATACAAATGAAATCACCTTCTTTTTTTTTAACTTTATACATAAATAAGATTTTACAAGCGAAAATGTCTTGACAAGATAAACTAAGCTTCGGCACATCGCCCAAATATGGCTTAGGTCAATCTAAGAAAATTTTATATGCATATCATATATTATGTGGAGTCAAAAAGGACACATTCACAAGGGCAGGTGAGAGTGCTTTAATTTTTTGTTGAAAGTATTGTATAAATTTTTCAAAAAAAATTAATGGATAAAATTGAATTTTCCCCAACCTTAATCTTCATTCTTGGCCCGCTTAAAGATCTAGACCTATGGCAACAAATAATTTGACATATATAACTACACTTAAATGTTAATAATTAATTGATTTATATGTCCCATTTGCAAGGGTGAAATTAGAAAAAAATTGGAATAACTGAAAATAATTTATTATAAATTTTTATAAAAATATTTTAAGTTTTAAAAATTATATATAAAATAGTAGGAAAATATTTTAGATTTCTCCAGCTTCATGGTCAATTGTTTGATTAGATGTGCTAATTTGTGAATGATCTCATATATTATATGTAAGTATTTAAAAGAGAACTCTTCTCCATTAATTGAACCTTGTTTGTGCCAACTAAAATGAGGGACCAAAAGATGAAGTTGCAGCTTGGTTTGCCAACTTGATCACAACTTGCAACAAATGCCATGAAAGCCAGTAATAATTAATTAGGATATATTCCGTATTAGATGGGTTCAAGAACGCAGGCATGCGTTTCTGTTTAGTTTGCCAACATTTGATCACCATTCTGCAGACAAATATAATAAGGCTGATAAGCTTAGGCTAAACTGAAGACAGAAAGTGGGTAGTCAATTAGCTTAGATTTGAGACAAGACCTTTGGGAATATTAATTACTAGAAAACATTCACTAAGAATCATGGCCCCAACACAAGGATGGAGTGTTGTTTAAAATACGGGTCCTCGAAATTTTCAAAAAGGCAAATCACGTTTACCTCTCTTGAAATTTAATTTAATTGCATTCTACATTTCTTATTTTTTAAAATTATTTACATGTATTCTCTCTTTATTTTTTTTTTTTACCATTGTAAAACATAATAATTTTAATTTTTTTACTACAGTTTTTTTCCTAATATTATTTTTAATAATTGAAATATAATTTTTTATATTTTTATTTACAAATTTGCCTTTTTAAAAAAATATAAACCTACTATATTTTTACTCTTTAATAAAAGGAAAAATTTGTAAAAAAAATATAAAAAATTACCTTCCAAAAATAATATTAAGAAAAAAACTGTAGTTAAACAATTAAAATCACTATATTTCTTGATAGTAAAAAAATGAATAGAAGTTAGATGTGTATAATTTTAAAAAAATAAAGGGTATCAAATATAATTAGATCAAACCTCACAAGAAGTTAATATAATTTACCCTTTTTAAAATCATATACTGATATTTATATTTATTGAAGTAGTTGTTATATAAATTATTTGGACCAAAAAAAATTCTTGCCTTTAAAATTATATGTGAAGATTCATTATTAGCCTGATCTCAAATGTGTATTTAGGCACTAATTACTGGTTTGATCCCCATATTGAATGACACAAATAAAATAAAATAAAAACACTTGCAAATTGCCTTTATTCCGGTTGAAATTGCTTCCTAAATCTTTTAATTCAAGTTTACACAGCTTGTTTCTGTAAATTTTATAATTTAATATGGAGTTGTTTTAAAAATGATAAATTAATCAAGGTGTATGCAAATTAACACAAATCATTAACTCTACTTAGTATTTGATTTATGCAATTATATATTTTAGTATTTCTAAAATTTTAGGGAATTTGATTTTCTAGAGTATCTTATTGTCATATTTGATTCAGCGAATAAAATTTTTTGGAAAAATTATAATATGTCATGTTTAAAATATATTGTGTAGTTTTAAAAACCATTGTCGAATTTTAAAAAATTGCTTCTCAATGATGAAAAGCCAAAAACAACACGATCAACATTAAATGCTTACCAATCAATGGTAGTCCAACTCAAAAAATTGATCGATTAATTGTGGTGAAATATGAATTGTGGTTAATGTTAGGGAAAAAAATGAGATCAAAGTAACATGTAGCAAAATTAAATAACTTATTCAAATTAAATTTTTTCATATGTACAATTAAATAAATCACTACAAAATAATACTAGGAAATAAATTAGGACACTAGCCATTTTTAATGCTAAAAATCCTTCAATGTGAGAGTAAAAATTAGTTAATTTAGTCTAGTAAAAAGCTCTGCTAATAAAATAATGGATATAAATTTTTTGTAAAATTTCTATAAAAAAAACCAATATAAAAACTCTTTACCAAAATAAATGAAATTCTCAACTAAATGAACAAAAAAAAATTATCATTAATTATTGTACAAAACTAACTAGCAAAGAAAAAAAATAGCAAAAAATATGCACTATACTACCCAAATTATCAAAAATAACATACTCAAATCTAATATGAATCTGAGTAAATATGATGATAAATTTTTAGCACAATTTGAATAAAATGTTAAATTTTTAATAAAAATTATATCAATTAAATCATGTGAAATGAATAATATTAATATATAGATTGAATGAAGAAAAGAAATATCTATTGAATCCATTGTGATAAATGAAATATGTGAACCACGAATTGGATCACGAGCTACCCAAATCACAAACTACCCAAATTATGAACTATCAATAAAAATTACTATTTCTATCAACCCTAGTTATTAACTATCACTTTGGGGAGAAACTCTACTGCTAATGAAGAATGAACAAAATAACAACTTAGGGTTTAAGAATTGCGACCCTTATTTATAGATTTTAATAGTTAATGAGTCAACTTATCATTAACTTATTAATATGCTAGTGGTTAGATTGTCATTTAAATCCAAACTAGACTGTCACTTTAATATTATATTAAATATTTTGCATCTTATTTATTATTGAATGAATAAGTCCAAAATAAAAATTCTAACAATTTCCTACTAGGATTGTATAATTCAATAATAGTGATCATTTTAATAAGATATAAAAATAAATTAGTATGTCTTTATATCCACTGATCTAAATTGAGATCCTAAATGTTGAGTAGCATATAACATAATATCTAATAAGCATATTAATGAAATACATACTATACACTCGCACCTTGCTGACTAAATCTAATATCTGATAGGAATATATATAACAAGATTGTACTTAATAAGATTTAAATAATAAATTATGATAATATATGTAAATCTTTATGCACAAGGTTAAAGCAACCATTTGAGATATCGAAGGAGAATCATAATTCTTATAACAGTATTGAGATAGGACCAAAACATCTTTATAAATATCTCATAATAAAAAATGTGCACAATATATAGCAAAACATGAATATTTCATTTATATACATCTCAAGAAAAATATTTTATATTATAATACTCTTATTAACCTAAAATATCAAAAGACTTAATTAATCTTATATTGATTACATGATCATGATATATTTCTACTACTAAGCCTTTAATCAATGGAGCTGTGAGTATGTAATTCATGGAAACATACTCAATACATGTGAAATGCATGTGTAGCTTCTCTTATACAAATTAGTACTTTATATCAAAATGCTTTATATGGGCAAAACCTATGTTGCTATAAGAGAAGTTCACAATAACAATGTTGTTACAATAGATGGTCAAGAGTCTAGAAATGATCTTAATAATCTCGAAATCATCTATAAAATTCCTTAACCATATAATAGCACAGGTAGCTTCATAACATGTGACATACTTTACTTCCATAATAAAGGTTGCCATTAAGAATTGCTTCATAACATAGCTCCTCCTACCATCATGAAAATATGCTTAGATGTTGATTTGTTATCATTTGGACAATTGGCAAAATTTGAATTTGAATAACCTATAATTATAAGATCTCCCAATCTCCTGTAGGTCAGAATATAATCTTTGGTACCCGACAAGTACCTCATAACTCTTTTTGTAGCAATCTAATATCTTTAGCCAAGATTACTCAGTATCTCCCTAGTACACTAATAGCAAAAGCTATGTTAACATAGTTGAGCACATATCAGGCTACTACCAACTAACAAATATAAGACATTTTTCATTTTTTCTATTTTAATATCATTTTAAAGATACTAGAACTTAAAAAAAATATCACCCTTGGAAATGGGTGTGAAAACTTGAGAGCTTGTTGATTTATTAAATCTTTTTAGTATTTTCTCAATATATGTTTACTGAGACAAACCAAGAAAACCTTAAGATCTGTCATGACAAATTTCTATGCCCAAAATATAAGAGATATTTCTAAGATTCTTTATATCAAAGAGTTTGGAAAACATTTGCTTGGTCTTAATTAGCAAGTTCATATTATTGCCTGTAAGGAGAATATCATCCACATATAGTTTTAATATAACAAGACTACCTACACTTATTAACATGTAAATGCATTGATCTACTATATTTTCCTTGAACCTAAAAAAAGTTACTATCTCATCAAACTTGATGTACCATTATCTAGAAGCTTGTTTTAAGCCATGTATAGGCTTTTTAAGTTGACATACAAGGTCTCTTTTCCTTTCTCTGAGAAACTATCTAGCCAGTTCATATAAACAGTGTCCAATGGATCACCATTTAGGAAGGCCATCTTTACATCTATTAGATATATCTCTGAATTAATGTAAGCCACTGATGCCCTGATAACTTAAAATACATCTTTAGTTGAAACTGGTAAAAAAGTTTCTTTATAGTCTATGTCTTCCTTCAAAATGTAGGCTTTAGTTACCAATTTGGCCTTATGCCTTTTAATTTCACCTTAAGCATCCTCTTGGTCTTGAAAACCCATTTGTATCCAACTAACTTACAACTCATAGGTGGCTATACTAGATTCTATACTTGACTCTTATGCATTAAAGCTAACTCATCCTTTATAGCACTCATTTAATCAAAATAAGTTAAACTAGATATGGCTTAGGAAAAGGTTATAAGATTAGTTAGTATCATTATTAATTTCACACTCATGCTCTTAAAAATATATAAGGTAATCGTTAAGAATCACTAGTTTATGAAATTTATAAGATTTCCTAAATAGAATTTCTTCATTTATCTCATCTAGTATAACATTTCTTGCCATTGGCTATAATAGATCAACTGGCAGAATAACAAAAGATGACTCTCCTAATATCGATGCTAGTGAAATAATTATGTTGTCTTCAGTGAAATTCATGATACGCAATATTTAGCTCCCACTATTTAATTCATCCTAAAAAAAATAGCTTGATTTGATTTGATCACTCTAGTTATGTGAATCAAATAGTAAAATCTAATTTCTTTGAAGTTATTGTAGTACCTAATGAAATATTTGCTAACAATCTTTGAATCAAGTTTTCTTATGGATAGAATGTATAACTTTGCAATCTTAAACTTGAAAATGCCTGAAATTAAGCTTCTTACCATATAACAACTCATAAAAGGCTTTAGGCATTGACTTATCACAAACATAATTGACACTGTATGCGACTATTCTTAACCTATCATCCTTCGAGAATTCTTAGAGGCTAACATGCATCTCACCATATCTATAAATTTTTCCTATCTACAAATCCATTTTGCTCTAGCATCCCAAGCATAGTGTAACTTATTTGAATTGCACACTCATATAGGTATCTTGCAAAAGGGTCAAGATTTTTGCCTATTTCATTATACTTACCATAATACTCACCACCTCTATCAAAACTAATACATTTTATATGTTTTTCCAATTTCAACTAAACTGCTGCCTTGAATGATTTGAAAGCTTCTAATGATTCTGACTTCTCATTGAGTAGTTCCACCAAACTAAATTTAAAGTAATCATCGATGAATGTGATGAAATATCAATGGCCTCCCATTGCACTAAGTGTTATAGGTCCATTAATGTTAGTGTGGATCAATTCTAAAATATTCTCCTTTTTGTTTCTCTTTCCTTTTCTAGCTTTAGTTGTAAATTTAACATTGATGGAATCTACATAAGTTTTTAAGTCTAAAAAGCCTAGGACATGAAGTACTTCTTCCTTTACATACAAGTCTCTAAATTTTTTCTTAAGAACTATGTTCTAACCATATATGCTATAACATTAAGGACTTTCTATCGACTTAACATTTCTTCTTATCGATAACAAAGTTTATTGAATTCATAAATTTATAATCTATAAATTAACTTTATATAAACCATCACACATAGAACAAATATCCATAACAGACGATTTATAACATAATTCAACTTTTTCATTAGCAAAATAATTAGTATATCTAATAAAATTCAAAGCAACAATTGAAATTAAATTCTTTCTCATAAAAGATACATAAACTACATTGTTGAATAATAACTCATGTCCAGACTTTAATTTCAATTTCATGGATATTATACTTTAACTTCAACTTCACTAATCTTATATGTTTCACTTTAACTTTATCTCTATTTTCAAGTTTTATAATTAATTCTCCCTCATTTGGCTTTCTCAAATTTGTCAATGCTTGAAAACAACTAGTGACATGAATAATCCCACCAGTATCTAACCACCAAGAGTTTGCTAGCACTCAATAATATTCAATTCAAAACAATCCTTTCTTTTTTTTTTCTCAATTCATTTCTTATACTTGAAGCAATCTATTTTACTATACTCATACTTCTTACAAAACCAAGAGTTACCCTTGAATTAAACCTTATTAGGTTTATAGTACTGTTGCCCACTAGATTTATAATAACCTTTGTCGTCTTCCTAATTAACCCTTGCACCATGGTCTAAATGTATGCCATGTATTGTATAGTTTACTACCTAAACTTTACCTTTCTTTATATCTTTCTCAGCTAATGTAATGATAGAAATAAGTTCATTGATTTTCCATTCAATTTTTTTAATGTTATAAGATATCATCAAAACATCAAATTAAGACAAGAGAGACTCTAGTACACACTAAGTTATATAACTATCCCTTAGATTAACTTGCATAGTTTTCAACTTGTTGTATTAATTGAGTAATCTAAAAATATGCTCTTTGATCACACTAAAACCATCATATACTAATTTTTTAAGTAATGATAGATATCAACCCTTCTTAACCTCATCAAACTTCTTATATTTTTCAATTACAAAATCCAAGAACACTTACACATAGGTCATGTTAAGGATACTCTCTCTTGTAGTCTTACTCATTGTGTACTTCATTACTATTAAACATATTTTGTTAGAATGAGTCCACTTTTCATGGTAATTCTCTACTTTGTTGTAGATTTAGTATTAATCTAAAACTCTATTTCCTTGATTGTTAGATCAAGATTAAAGATTGCAACTCAACCCAATCCTCATAATATATCCCATTAAGTGTCATAATTGTATTTAATTACATATGTCGAGAAGTTGAGAAAGTAAATTATAAAATATTAATGCATGTTTAACCTTAATCATGGTAGAAATTTTTCTCAATAAACTATGAAATTAAACTTAATATTATATTATAAGGCTTAATACCGATAAAACATTTATAATATAATACAATGACTAAATATTATTTCTAAAATCTAACACTAATAGGGTGATGAAAAATTTTAGAAATATAATATTTATTTCTACACTTATGTTATTACCAATAAATCACATTAATAATATCATACTAATAAGGTATTAAAATATTATTAATATGATACTCTTCTTAGATTATCTATCACTTTATTAAAAAAGAATAAAATTTTATGCAATTAGACCTATGATAGGTAGGCTTATAGTTATACAAAATTCTATAATAGAACATAAGCCCAAATAATTTTCTAAAAAATATTTTCTATATATATATATTTCTACATAAAAAATAATTAATGGACTGGATAGTATCCAAAAAATCCATAAAAATTATATATAGAAGCCTAAAATATAGGAATATTATTGTAACACAATTTTCTACTTAAAATAAAATTAATTGACCACTTAAATTAAATATGCAAAAAAAATATTAAATTATTTTTAATTTTAGAAAAATCTTAAAAAATGCCTAAAAAAGTTTGGAAAGTGGAGTCCAATAGTGTAAGTGTAACTCCCTTACTTATTAACACCTTATTCCTCAATTACTAGATGATTATTACGCACTCATTCGCCATCTACCTCAAGCTAAAACGGAATGTCTCAAATTTCTGTATTTCATAAAACATGAACAAGAGTAATATAATTATACAAAAGTTCAATTTACAAAAAATACATCCATCATATACAATATCACCAACTATACAATTATTTACAACTTCGAACATCATTGCCCTTTATCATGAGAGCCTTTGGAAGCATCACCTGGAATGGTTAGTCACAATACAGAAAACATAAGAAACAAAGTTTCCCAATAGCTAGCTATTGCCATAAAAACATTTCAAGCCATTCCAGATCCTTAAGCAAATAAAACATCCATTTCGAAATCACTTAATCATTTGTCATCATATTCAATATCATATCATTGTAAGAAATATGCACTGCACACAGCAAACATCATGCCCATTCAAGGACTCTTATCAATATCTAGATGGCCATCACAAGTAATCGTACCTAGGCCTATATACAGCATCACGCTGTCTTCCCGGGATACTCGGGCCAAAGGCCTAACATACAGCATCACGCTGTCTTCCTGAGGTATCGGGCCATAGGTACCGCACACTTGTCATCCCTGGGGAACTCGAGCCATAGGCCTAACACAGTATTTTACTGTCTTCCCGGGTTGTGCACACAACAATTTCATACACATTCCGTACAATGGCATAAAATACAGAGAATCATATAAATAGAAAACAGCTTAAGGATAAAGCTAGCTACCTTTTACAAGCTTCCAATGTGATGTTCCCTTTGCTCTCACTTAAAAACTTCTTCACACTTCTTCTTGCCTTTCCAAGTTGGCACTCCTCAGTCTATACAAATACACATCATAGTTTCTTATTAGAACATCATCATTTTCCCTAATCCTCATGTATTCTTTACTTTCTCCACTTAATTAAATGCATACTTAGATGCTCTATACTTTGCTTTCAAGCCTTGAAATGACACATTTGAACATTAGAAAAGGATCTAAGGGTAAAGCCATGCAAAACATGAAGAAATCAAGTTAAAAAGTTCACTTAACAAAGAACACGGGGGTCCCATACCCCGTGTTCAGGGCCGTGTTCCTTACTGGTTCACTTCTGGGCTACTCGACAAAGAACACGGGGGTGAACACGGGGGTGAACACGGGCCGTGTTCTACCCCGTGTACCTTACTGCCCTTCAGTCCTGAGATAAACACGGGGAGTGTTGCACCCCGTGTAGCACACTGATCAGCTTCAATGATGAACACGGGGTACAACACGGGCCGTGTTCTACCCCGTGTACCTTGCTGATCCTTCGAAAACACTTTAAACACTAAAACTCCTTCCTTCCTTCTTTTCCATATTATGGTTTTAGCTTCTCAAAAGGAAAAAAAAAATGCACACCAACACCTTCACAACTCAAAGTTTCATCTTCCATAAGCTTCATAAATTCATAGAAACTAATTTAACTTCATCAATTTAGCCAAGTTCTAAACATATCATGCCAATACTACACATGCACCATTATGCCTCTAAAACCCAAATGTGTATATCATGTTTCTTGTTGTTTTTACACCAAACCAAAGCCATTGATCAACATAACAACATCTAAAACACCATTAAACATGTTCAAATCATCCTAAATTCCATGTTCAATCACCCTTGACCACACCAACCTCAAGATTTCTAGAAACTAAGAAGAGTACATTAAAGAGCTCTTAGAGGAGAACTTTTTTACCTTTTGGTGCAACTTGAAAATCCTCACTTAGAGCTCCCCAAACTTAATCAAACTTGAGCTTTTCTTCAATCTAGAGACACCAATAGATAGAACTTAATGAGAGAAGCAATTTTCCCTTCTACACCTTAGCTTAAATCTTGGTATTTTTGGGTGAAAAACTCAAAAGAAGCTTTCTCTCTCTTTCTCTCTCTCTCCTGCACGTTTTGGAGCTTTCATGGAGATTTTCTGCAGCTTTTGGAAAAATAGAGAAGAGAGGAGAGTTTTCATGAAGCTCTAGGGGTATTTTGGTCTTTTTTGAGATTCTCAAGGATATTTTAGTCCTTTTTCACCAAAAGTAAGGCTATTCTTGCAATTATTTTTCTAACAATGACACTTGTCATAAATCCATTGGTCACACCAATTAAAATCACATATTACACCCCAAATTCTTGGTTATTCATATTAGATCCCAAATCCTTGATTATTTTCACTTTAACCACACCCGATTCTGCACTTTTGCAAATTAGTCCATAGGGTTTCTGTCTGTTTAAAATTCCTTACACTATCAGACTTAGACAACTTTCCTTTTTAGGGTTTTCTAACCTCCTCTGATCATTCATACTATTTAAGGAAATTAATTCTTTCCCTACTATCCATTTTCCTTCAAAATTTCGTTTACCTTGCGCTTAACTCCTTTTAACTTGAGACTCACCCACCAGGCTAATTCAATCATGCTCTTCGTTTCTACAGCCTCAGAAATTAAATAGTCAAATAATAGAATTGAAAATTCGGGACATTACAGTAAGCAACGCCACTATAAGATTCTGACATAGTAGCATGTGGCCTACACATGCATAGGTGTTGTAGGTGGCACACTATTCACCATTTTCAACACAGCACCCAGTTTACAACCTAAGTTAAATGAACTAATTGCAAAACAACATAACTTGAGTTCATATTTTGCAATTTGAATATGTTTTTCAAAATAATTTTCATTCATGATGGTGTTTGAATGCATCTAATGCAAAATTTTTTAAGAAAAAATTGTAATTAAATTTGGTTATAAGATTGAAATTTTTTCAAAAAAAATAGAGTTTCAATAGTTTTTTTTTATTTCCAAAACTTCCATTCTAATGCTTATAAATGCTAAGGAACTCATTTGTCTTAAAATGGAATGCATCAAAATGAAAATTTGTCCAAAAATGATTAAAAAGAAATAAAAACTTTATAATTTTAGAAGGTTACCAAATTTTTCCAAAAAATTCAAACCTAAACTAGAAAAATGGAAAAACAATATTTTAGAAGAAAGCACATATCTAGTATATTTAAAAACAAGGCCAATTTTTCTTCCAAAATAAGCCAAAAACTCAAAACTAATATTTCCTATTACTATTAGCATAAAAATATAAAAACTAACATGAAGATTTATGCTAACATGAAAACATTATTTTCTAGGAAAAATGAAATGAAATTTTCATTACTAGTCAAACTAACAAAATAATATAAATCTAAAGTATAAACAACAAAGTAAATTTTCATATTGTTGATTCTGTTAATAGATTTCATAGGTACAAATAAATTATATACATATATATGAATGAATTCTCAAAAAACTTATTCATATGAAATATAACCAAATATTCACACAAAATATCCAACAATATGAAAAGTGGATTAAATAAAATTTATCCAAAAAACATATAACATATGAATGAATCATTTATAAATATCTCACAAAACAATTTGTATATTTTATTCATAATAAAATTAACAAAGACATATTTAACAACAAAATAAATAAAATGAGGGTTATGAAATTATTTTGAGATTCATAGAAATTTTAATCCAAAAAATTCATCACATAATAAAATTATTCAAGTAAAATTATATTTCTAAATCCACATAATAATATGTGCAATTCAGATGATTCATTGACTCTAATATCAATTGTTAAATTTTTAATAAAAATAATACCAATTAAATCATGTGAAATAAACAATATTAATACGTAGATTGAATGGGAAAAAAAGGAAATATTTGTTGAATCCATTATGATAAATAAGATATATGAATCATGAAATGGAATTGGATCATGATCTACCCTAATCATGAACTACTCAAATCATGAATTACTAATAAGGATTACTACGTCTATTAACCCTAATTATCTACTATCACTTTAAGGGGAAATTCTATCACTAATGGGGAGTAAACAAAATGACAACTTAGGTTTTAGAAATAATGATATTTATTTGTAGACTATAATAATTAGTAGATTGATTTATTGCTAAAAATCACCTATTACCACATTAATGGGTTAGATTGACATTTGGGCTTAAATTGAATAATCACTTTAATATTAGGTCAAACCTTTTACATCTTATTTACTATTGAATTAATAGGTCTAAAATGAAAAATCTAACACAAAACTTATGCAATTCCTCTTCCACTATATGTTGTCCTGTGTTCTAGAAAAAGTAAGCTTCTACCTTTTCACAAATTTACAAAGACAACTTTTGTAATGCATGAAAACCTAAGCTTATTAAGCTTTTTTAAACCAAAACAAAAATTTCCAAGTTTACAACAAGCCGATTTGGGTTTTTTCTCATGGCCAAGTAATAGGTTTATTTCAAAATCACCCTACATTTTTTTCATTTTTATTATTTTTTCCTTTTCCTTCTTTATACCAAACAATAAATATAAAGAATATTATGGGTCCACTTAGAATGAACCCACCACTAACAAACCTACTATTTCCAACTAAGTAGGGAATACCATTATTTTAATTATTGAGCAACATGTTTGAAACTTTTCCCCTAGTAAAGGTTTAGTTAACATATCAGCATGATTATATTTTATGGGAACTTTCTCAAGTTCCAGCAATTTATTACTTAAAACATCTCATATCCAATGTTAACAAACATCAATATATTTCCACCTTGCATGGAAAATGGTATTTTTACTAAGTTTTATTGCATTTTGATTGTTACAAAACAAAAATATTACAATCTTGTTCAAATCTAAGTTCTTGAAGAAACTTCTTTATTTATAGCAACTCTTTACACATTTTGGTTATTACAATAAATTTTGCATCTGTTGCTAAAAGAGCAATACATTTCTACAATCTAAATTGCCATAACATAGCCTCCCTTGTCAACTTGATTAAGTAACTAGAAGTAAACTTACAAAAATTAATATCTCCAGCTAAGCTTGTATTAATAAAACTAATTAGTAAGAGTTTTTCATCTCTAAAATGTAAGTTTAAATTAGTTGTACCTTAAAGGCATCTCATAATCTATTTTACAGCATTTTAATGCTCTTTACCTGGATTTGAAAGAAAATGACTTATTGTGTCAATGGCATAAGTAATGTCAAGTCTAGTACATACCATGGTAACATTAAATTTCTAACTACTAAGGCATAAGGAATTCTCTCCATATCTTATAATCCATAGTTAAACATTGCTTAATGCTCAATTTAAAGTAAGTAATAAGAGGATTAAAAATAAGTTTGACATTTTATATACCAAATCTCTTAAGCATATTTTTTGCATACTTTTCTTATGACAAATAAAGCTTTTTTATACACTATCTTAAGTAATTAACATCCCAAAATCTATTTTGTATGTCCTAGATCTTTCATGGCAAAAACCTTACTCAATTTTTTCTCTAATTTAGCAATTCTTACAACATTATTACTATCAATCATAATATCATCATCATCATCATCATCATAGAGCAAAAAAATAATAAAATCATCATCAAAGAATTTTTGTATAAACATATAGTAATAAGAGGTTATCTTCTGATAATTTTACTCCCCTATAACTGACTCAAACTTCTTGTACTATTATCTAAAAGCATGCTTCAACCCATAAAGACTCTTCCCTAATCTGCATATAAAATTTTCTTTTCCTTTCACTTTAAAACCATTTAACTGCTCCATGTACATCTCATCTTCTAAATCACCATGAAGAAAGGCTATTTTTACATCCATTTACTCAATTTTCAAATCAAGACTAGCTGCTAAGCCAAGCACTTTATGAATAAAAGATATTTTTTGTAATAGGAGAAAAATTTTGCTGAAATTAACTCTTTTTCTTTGACCAAATCCCTTTATAAGCAACTTTGCTTTATATCAAAACCTAAAGTTATATTCTTCATTTTTTATTTTATACACTTATTTGTTTTTCAAGGCTTTCATACCTTTTGGTAATTTCACTAACTTATAGGTGTGATTCTTATGTAAAAATCTTATATAGCTTCAATTTTCTCACTTTTATGTTCATCTTCTATAGCCTCATTATAACATTTTGGCTCTCCCTCATCAATAAAAAGAATGAATTTATCTTCAATATACTTTCTAAAAAGTTGTTTGATTCTGGTGTATTTTCTTATTGCAACAACTGGAGCTTCTAGTATTGGTTGATTATTATATATATTTTCATTTTGTGTAAGGTCATTTGCAAAAATTATATCATACTCAAAATTCTAAATTTTAACTCTATCATGCTCCTTTCTTGCATAAACTATATTCAAGTTAGGTAATTATTCACTGTGTTGAGGCACTACCACTTCTTCATTACTAATGTTTTTCAATGTTTGGTCTTCCACAAACACAACATCTTTGCTTCTGATAAATTTTTTTTTAACAAGATGATAGAATATGTAGTAAAATTCATCTTCATCATAATTTAGAAATATACATTGCCTTTTTTTATATTAAGCTTGGATCTCTCATCTTTAAGAATATATACAAATGCTTTACATCCAAAAACTCATAAATAGTCATAAGAAATATTCTTACTCAACCAAACCTTTTTTGTCAGTTCAAATTGCAAAGGAATATATGGTGAACAATTCAAAACATGCATAACTATACTTAAGTTTTCAACCCAAAAAGTTTCTAGTAGTCCAATTTGTGAAAGCAAATATCTAACTCTTTCGGGTAATGTTTTGTTAATATTTTTAACTAAGCCATTCAACTATAAAGTCTTTGGCAGTGTTTTCCTATATCTAATACCTTGTTCTTTACAATAAACATTGAAAGACCCTAAATATTCACTCCCATTATTAATGCATATACATTTCAATTTCTTTCTTATTTCTCTTTGAACTAAAGCCTAAAATTATTTAAATACCCCGAGTACCTAGTCATTTATCTATATTGTGTATATCCACATCTTTCTTGAGTGATCATCAATGAAGGTAACAAAATAGAGAAAACCACCAAGTGTTCTTATATTTATAAGACTACACATATCAGAATGCACTAAATCAAGTACCCCTAATTTTTAAGAAGGTAGATAAGTCTTAAAGGCTACCTTGTTCTATATTTCAACTAGAAAATGATCACACTTTTGTAAATGTGAACTCTGCACTCCACATAAATCATTTCATTTATCCAAAATAGTAATCCTTTTTTTATTTATATAACACAACCTCTTATGTCATAATTTGATCTTATCACTTAACTCTACCAAATTAATAGCATCTCTAATAATTTTTGTCTTATGTCAAGAAAAGTGTAAAATACTTTGAATCTTTAGCCACAACCATAGAACCCTTAGTAAGATTCCATTAGTTACATGAAAAGAAATTACCATAAAATCTACTTATAGAGAATAATTTCAACTAAATGTTTGGAACATATTTTACATACTTGAGGGTTAATCTAGTTTTATTAGATGTTTTCAAAATGACAACTCCAATACTAACATACTTTACTACATGTTTATGAGCTAATCTTACTGTTAGATTTCGTATCAACATATGAAGCGAAATTTTAAAATTTTAATCCAAATCCCACCTAGAATTCGTGCAAAAGGGAATAAATCAGTATTAAGGTTTTACCTTATTTGTACTTGTATTCTTTTTAAACAAATCCTTGATAGACCAAGATGAATTAAACGCTAGTCGGAAGGTACAGCGTCTCTACGGTATCCACACAGAGTGAATAATGACTTCTCCCCTCCACAAAATTGCTAGGATTCATCTCTCCCACTAGGATTAGGATTGAGTGTTTTCTGAGTGATTTAGGGTTTGATGGAAGCTTATGTCCGTTTTTGCAAGTGCTGCCTTCAAGTCCTTTTTATAGAACTAAGGCATATTACAATCCTAATCCTACTAGGATAATGCTTTAAAAGAATTCTAATTAAACTTAATAACTATTACCTTATCCTTATCATAGAGAGAGTGAGGAGAAATAAGACTTATTTATTAATTATCTAATATTAAATTGACATATAATTATCTTATATTAGATAATAATATTATCTCATAATATAATTATGTAATATCTAATAACGTAATTATCTAATATTACTTTAATATCAAATAATATCACATAATATTATATATATTACGTGAAAAAACATATTATTATCTTAATAATAATATATATGCATGAAAATAAGTCCAATTAATTAGATTTTAATCCAATTAAAGTCCAATTAATTATTGTCTCATTCCAACTCCTTTTGTGTGATTTTGTAGGTTCTTACTATATTGACAATAACTCATTATTGGGTCATAGACAATGAGCAGTTTCTAGCAATACATCACTACTACTCAAGTAGTAATAATCTCTATAATTCGACATCCACCTAATATTTGATCAACACTTTGTATCATAATTCCTTTTGTAACAATACCCAAATCGAACTGGAGGCATGGAGTGTGTCATCTTCGTTAATGTTCAATTTATATTTCTTAATACTGAGTAAACTTAAAATAAATTATCAATGTCACATATTGATCCAATTGAGCATAACCATGCATTTCTAAGTCTTACTCAATCAAGAGGCCCAAGGATATCTCTTTTTTATATAAGAGTAATAAAATCTCATCTACATCACTTACTTCCCTCTGCATGATTCATGACACACTTAATCAATGCTCTACTTGTCATCCTAATTAAAGGTGACATAGAACAACATCAAAGTGAATAACTCCTCATGTAAAGAACCTTAGTGACTTTAGGTTAAAGAACTATATGCATTTATGGTCATATGAGAATAACTAATGACACGTCTATCCATGCAGTATTCTCACAGTGGGTCAGTCTAGTACATTGTTTACTAACAATGTACTCATGTATTAATTTGATATCACATATCCATAATTCATAATCATCAGTCACTATACATGCTAGTCTCGATGTATTATTACTATCCTTTTCGTAATAATACTTAACTAGGGACATTTTAGGAATAGCAAAATCATTCCAATGATAATTATTATATTTAAGAGTAATAAAAAATATGAAATAAAATATAATAATTTGAATTGCCTAAAATAAAATATAATACATTGTGCATTTATTACAATCATCTCTATGATTAACTCCTAGGACACACACTAACACTTACATCTCCATAATCATCAATAGTGTAAGTTGAAAAAATACCCCTTCTACATGTAATATGGGTGGAAGCACCACTATCAATTACCTTACTAGTTTTATTCTCTTAAAAGGTTGACAACATCATCTTCAAGAACCATAAGAAAGTGATTAGTAGATTCATTAACTCTATCTTTGTCATTTTTATCTTCTTTACCTCTCATTTTTTCTATATAACTTTTATTTTTATTATCCTTTTTCAACTTCAGCAATATTTCTTGATATGTCATTTTTGCCATAATAATGACACTTAATATTTTCAAATCTTTTCTGAGGTTTTCTTCTATTCTAATCTCTATTTCTTGTACTTTAACTTTTACTTCTCCTCCAAAATTCAACAACCATAATATCTAGTTATGAAGAAGAACTATATGATTTCGTTCTTAACTCTTCCTTTAAGATATCATTTTTAGTAATTTCCATAGTCTTCATGCCAGCTAGGGTAAAATTAAATATAAACATTTTGAATATCTCCTTTGAGTCTAGTAAAGAGCTAAGAAGCATCAAACCTTGAACTCATCTTCAAATTTAATGCTCATAGGAGAAAGCTAATTAATAACCTATTGATACTTATTGAAGTGATCTATCATTGAAGTGCCATCTTGATATTTTATACTCATCTTTGCTTTATCAAGAACATTTTATTATTCTTGGTCTTTTAGGTATACAACTTTTCAAGTTTAATCCACAATATGTGAGCATGTGTCCCTTTTTCAATATGATTCCACATATTCTTTTCTATCCACTACTTAATATATCCACAAAATTGCTTATGTAATAAATCTTAATCTAAACCTGATTTATTTTCAAGTTTTTCAATGGTAAATACAGGTAAATAGTATTCTTTCACACAAAGAAAATCTTCCATCTTCCTCTTCTATAAAGTATAATTCTCACCATTCAAAAATGTTATTCTACTTGCATTAGCCTCCATGTTCACACAAGTAAAATATACCAAAGCTTGAGCTCTGATACCACTTGTTGGAGAAAAAAAGCATTATAGTGACACGTAGTGAAAATTAAATGACTCACTCAAATCAATTTTTCCCATATACAATTAAATAAATCACTAGAAAATAATACAAAAAAATAAATTAGGAAACTAGCAATTTAACATAGAAACCCACTCAATGTGAGAGCAAAAACCATAGGACTAATCCAATAAAAAACTTCACAAATAAAATAATGGATACAAGGTTTTCCTAGAAATTATAAGGAATAAAAAATATAAAAAATCTTTACTAAAATAGGTAAAATTCTTAATAGAATCAATACAATAATTATCACCAGTAATTATATAAAACTAGTCAATAAAGAGAAAGAAAAAAAGTAGAAAATATGTACTACACTGCCTAAATTATCAAAAATAACATAGCCAAATTTGGTATGAATCTAAGTAAATATGATGATAAATTTTCTAGCATAATTTGAACAAAAACCCATGCAATTCCTCCTTCACTTTGTGCCATCTTACATTCCAAAAAGAAAAAAAGCTTTTGCCTCTTCACAAATTCACAAAGCCAACTTTTGTAATGCAGTAGAGTTAAGCTTTATAAACCTTTTTAAACCAAAACAAAACCTTTCAAATTTGCAACAAGCCAAATTGGTTTTTTCCTCACGCCCAAGTAGTGAGCTTATTTCATAACCACCCCACATTTTTTTCCTTTTTCATCTTTTATTATTTTTCTTCTTTTCCTCCTTTATACCAACAATAAATGTAAAGGATATTGTAGGTTTACTTGGGAGGAATCCATTACCAATAATTAATAACTACAAGTAATAGTGCGGGGTGGTTTGAGATTATAATTATAATAGTATATATAGTAAAGAAATAATAAGGGAGCAAGTAAAATGCTTTTTGTATATCTAAAGCATTTTTATATATAATGTGGAAATGTAAAGTACTCACTTTGTAAATGAATATAATTTGAAGGAATGTTGAGCTGAAATTATTCTTAGGAATGTATAGACTATTCTTAGATAATTTTTTCTTGCTTACAAACCAAATATGAAAATGTTGAATTCTCTTAAAATATTTTTAAAGAATGATAAAAAAATCCTATGAATTAAACATACCTAAAATAAAACAAAACACGTATGAAAAAAAATAATGTCTCTGCTTGTCTATTATTTGACAATGATTTTACAATTGGGCAATTGATGTTATAAGTGTGAAAATGATGTCGTATGTATACTATAAAAAAAAATAAGACTAACCTAACTCAAATTTATCATTCATGTAATGAATTTAAAAATCAGTATAAAAGATTTTATATTAATAGCGAATAAGAAGATGACACATAGCTAAAATATAATATTAAGAATTAAGAATTCTTACTGATATTAAGTGAGTTTTCTTCGTACATATACCCAAACTATACTATTACAATTTTTTCTAATAAAAATGATAAATCATTAGATACACATTCTGAATTTGAACTCAATGCATCGAAAAAGAAAATATTAAAGAAGATATACACTAAACAATATGAGTGGTACTATTATCACTGAAAAAATATCAGCCCAACAAGATCCAAAATACTACAAATAGGAATGCAGTGACTACAGTTAGACATTGTAGTATGGTCATTTGAATCAAAAAATAGAGGAAGTTAATAATTAGAGCACTTCCAGGACACAATTCAAAACAAACTCTCACTGGTGGTTTATCATTTTCCAAACAATAATGATGCCATTGGATCATTAAAAATGTCAGTTAAAAAAAATTTATAGTGCCTAAAACCTCTCAATGTAGGTGATGTTGTTGTCGCTATCAGACCATTGAAATTTAGGAGAAATAATTGGGTTCTTTCTTGTCATTGAATTTTATCAATCATTATTTATCAATAAAATCATAATTAAGTTGTTGATCATTGATTATAATTAACGAGTTGTATAAATTGAAGGAAACAGAGAGATGAACTATCATTAATCTTTTTCTTTGTGCATATGTTTTCCCTCTAAGTAATCACGTAGATATTTTATATACAAGTTTCTCTGCATTATTACAAATAAATTATTGTGATTGAATCATTTTGACATGTTTGTATTAGTGGCTATCACCTTGTCTTAAAATTTATTGCTTTCTAAATTCTATTCATCGGTATTAATTTTTATAATTTAAAAGTTTAAAATTGAGTTCATGTATTTATTTTTTATTTCTAGTTAGATACATGTCATTAGTTTTTTTATTAGATTTTACCAATAATTAACCCACATAAATAACTTTTTTTTGAACGGTGTATCTATGTACCAACAGGCATGTGACACTAAATTTCTTTTAAAAAAAATAGTGTCATAAAATATCTTAATTCCTTTGCGTTATTTTCCACTGAAAACATGAATATAAATTATAATAAAAAATTGTTAAAGCTTCATTATGATAAAATGTTGTCCTCATATACCAGTTACTAATTGATTTGATTTGATGAAAAGAATTTAATTAAAAAAAGGGATAAAGAGAGGAGTGCAAAAAAAATTATAAATAATAAGGCTTTATTAAATTGAGTGATACTATAAAAAAAAAAGATTAATAAATCTTATATGAAAAATTAGTCCCAAAGAACACAGAAAAACTACCAACTGCTTATGAAAAATATAATTATCACATGCATCCTTGAGAAAAGCTTTTCTAAATATGCAGTAATAATTAATTATAATTAAATTATTCGTCATAATATGTATATTATAGTTGTCTAAAATTTAAGATAACTACTAATGAAGCTTAATAAATGTAGCTTGTACATAATTACTTGGCGAGGCTACATAAACTGAAACACAAGGTTAGTGATGACCATAAATTCATCGAGAAGATGTCAAATAGAACTAGTTCATTGATTTTTTTTTCCTTTTTTAAAAAAATTCCCTGTGAACCTGAAAGTCAACAGGAGAAGGGAAGCGTATTCTTTGAATGCATTGTTTAATGGATAAAAACTTAGGTAAAATTGTTTAGGTATTCATTGTAAAATTCTCTATTTAAATTATAATATATATTAATTATTTTATTATAATTAGAATATTATTAATCATCGTAATTATTAAATTAAAGTTATTAATAGTTAGAGGTGTCAAAGGATTTAATAGATTGATCTGAGAATAATATAATTTACTTAACTTGAAGTTAGAATTAGTACAAAAAATAATAATAGTGGCCTGATTTAATAAAAGAGTCCAATCTAGTGAATATTATTAGTCACAATTATTGCATTATAATTAGAATATTATTAATCATCGTAATTATTAAATTAAAATTATTAATAGTTAGAGGTGTCAAAGGGTTAAACGGGTTGATCTGGGTTTAATATAATTTTGCTTAACCTGAAGTTGAAATTAGTATAAAAAATAATAATAGTGATCTAACTTAATCAAAAAGCCCAATTTAGTGAAGAATTATGATTGATAAGCGTTAACTCATCTAATTATTAAATTAGCCAATTAACTTAATAATCATAATAAATAATAAATTATTAATTTATTATTATAGTTTATAAATATTAAAGTAATTTTTTTGATATATTAAAATTATACTTTAATATATCTAATATAAAAATTACATATATAACTAATACTAAATAATTTTAATATTACAATTAATAAATTTATATATTTAATATTGTCAATATATATTATATAAGTTTATCAAAATAAATAATTATATCAAAATTTAAAAATATTTAATATTATAATAATGAATTTATATATTTAATATTATTAATATATATTACATAAACTTTATTAAAATAAATAATTATATTAAAATTAAAAAATTAATAAAAATCATATAAGAAATTCAATTTATTATTTTAAAACTTAAAAATTAATAAAAAATAATTACACAAAGTAATTATTATAACTAAACATACATAAAATAATTACTATAACTAAATAATATATTAATTAGAGTAATAAATTACTATTAGTACAGTAAAATAATAATATATTCATATATATGCTATAAATTTAGTTAACAAAATATTTATATCTATTTTAATTAATACTAAATTTTTAGTCTAGGTCCCATAGTTTTTAATTACCCTTTCAATTGGAAGTTTTTATATTAAAATATATTATATTATTTATTTATTTTTTACTATTTTAGTTACATCCATTAGTAATATTAGTAGTAATAATAATAATAATAATAATAATAATAATAATAATTAATTTTAATTAACTAATAATATAAAATTAAAAATAAATAATAATAATAATAATAATAATAATAATAATAATGAGTTATAAAACCTATCTAAGATCCTTTGATAAAAGTTGATCTAAGATTAGGACAAGTATTAGTACTATAACAATTTAATTTGGTCTAATTTAGTGAAAAAATAACCCAAATTAAAACTGACTTAATGTATAATTTTTATCCATTGTATTGGCCTGATATAAGATTGAATTAGTCTATTTTAATAGCTTTATTAACAATTAATATAACAATTAATATACTTATCATAATTTGAATGAAAAATTTTACAACAAATACCTAAGGAACTTTACCTAAATTATATCCTTGTTTAATTTGCATTGCAATATTTATTTTAAACTTATATCCATTATTTTTTTAATTTTAATATATTATTGGCAAAAAAATTTTTACATAATCAATAAATATGAAGTTGGTAGTAAGTAAATAATTAATAACTTTTACCAATGCTAACAATGAAATAACAATTTTCATTGCTGTGATAACAGATATAGAAAAGTGATAATAGAAAAGTGATAAAATAAAATTAATTTAAATTAGCAGTAGATTGAAATCCGTAACTTATTATCAATTGATGACAGTTTAATCAAATATACGTAACATTTTTAAGTGGTGACATAACTTCTAATTATGTGAAAATGAGAATAATATAAATTTTAGTTATATGAAGTAAAAGGAATCAAATAATCAATGGGGGTCATATTGTATTAATTTTTTTTAAATAATAAAAGTGACAAGTTACTTAATACACATATAAGATGTTGAATTTAAATTCAAAATATTAAGGTAAAAGGTTTTAAAAATAACATCAAATATTACTATTCTATCAAATCTATTAACATTAAATTATATATTAATGATGAGAATTAAAACGTATAATCAAGTAGATTTTATATATAATTATGCACAAACATTAATTTTATTGCTCGCTATTAACATAAGATCTGGTAATTACTGTTGAATATTTCATTCTTGCGAAGAGATGTCGCGCTAACCTAATAAGAACTCTAAATGAAATTTCCTACGTGAAAGTGGAGTAAAGACACATACAATTGAGATATTCAATAATTTAATTCCCACAAACGGTAAAATTTAATCGTATATTTATGTCTACTTTTGTTTCTTTCTAATTTTTTATTCTAAAAATTAAGTTGGAATGTCTCCTCTTACTATATGATCACCGATTAAAGAAATGAAGTCTTAAGATATTAAATAGCTTTATTTGCTTTGACATTTGACAACTGCTGCTTTGCCCATGGTTTACATAACCAAAAAATCAAATTTTATTTTATTTTTAAAATAATATTTGACTTTAAGTAAAAAATTTTCAATTTATTTCATTTACAATTTTTATTTTAATTATATTTCTACTACTATGAAATTCATTCGGTTTAACAAAGATTTCATTAAAAATTCATTCATTTGATCTAAAAACATATTATATAAAATATTTAATTTCTTTCTAATATTATATTTATTAAATACTATCAAAATTTACTTTTTTTAATTAAATTTTATATATATTTTAATACATTTTAAATAAAATAATTAATTTATAGAAAATTAAAATTATTATTTTTAGTAAAATTTTAAATAATAAAATTTATTTATAAATAAATTAAAATTATTTTTATTAAAATAAAATCAAATCAAACTAATTTTTCAAAAATTACTTGAATACCATCCTAAACTCAAATTTCATAAGAGAGTTTGTTCGCAATGCGGCGGAGCCACGTTGGAGGAAGTGGGGTCAACTGACCCCACTAACTCCTTCCGACCCTAGATAAAAAATTATTGCGTTTTATGAATATTAGGATGTACAAGAGTAATGACCGACTCATTTTTTATATTTTAAATTCATTTGTGATTAGATGCTTACTTGAAAGTTCACACATTTTTTATTAATTTTTTATTAAAAATTTATCTTAATTCTTATAATATTAGATTTTTATTAATTTTATTTCCAACTAAAAGTTTGTATTATTTTAATTTCTATAAAATTAAAAGCCTTCAAGTTTTAATCTTTCCATATATGAGATAAAATAATGAATTATTATACAGAATTACTAAAATTTAAAAATTTTTAATCTTACAAAAATTAAATTGATATAAAATTTTAGTCAAAAATAAAATTAATAAAAATTTAAACTTATAAGAGTCAAAATAGATTTTTAATCTAATATTTTTCATCTATTTCTTATAAAATATTACTTGTTTTTATTTTGCATCAAATAATTTTAGAAGTATCAATACAATTATTTGCTTATAATTTTAATAAAATATCAAAATTTCATATTTCTCATAAAATTTAAAGGCAACGTAAATCAAAAATAAAATTTAAAAAAATTAAAATATTTTAAGAAATTAATTATAAATCAAACTTTTTATTTATAAACTAATTTTATTATGCGTAAAAATTAGAATACAGAGACACGAGAGTAATGTAAATATTTGATTTTGGTCCCACTTCTATGCAATCCCTTGCTACCCCACTGTGTTCACACATCGTGACTCCTAGAGCACAGAAGTTCTCATGATTAGAGCCATCTTAGTGAAGAATATTTCTGTATGTAATCATAATCTTAATTAAGATCCAAAACAACATTATGCCTTGACCTCTTACTTAATTATGTCAAAAATATAATCATAGTACCCATGTGGTTTTCGCATCCCGATGTGTGGGCGTTTTGTAACCGCTTGAAATTTTTTTCTTTTTAAAGATAGAGTAATTTTGTGATAAATTTGTAAGGGGTTGTGAATTTTATTTATGCTATGCGAAAATTATAATATGATTTGCACGATAGTTATCCAAAATATTGTTATACACACAAATAGTAACATAAGTTTTATAGTTATATGAAATATGAGAAATATTGTATTAAAGGACTTGATTACTTGATTTTATGATAAATTTGTATAAAATTATAAGTTATATATATGCTTTACAAAAATTATAATATTGCAATCATTACATTTGCAAGTGATGATATAAGTTCTACAATTGCATGAAATATGAAATTGTTATGTAAAAGTATAATTTTATTGTTTAATTTTATGGTTGATTTATGGGTTATATGTACGCCTTGTAAGGATTATATATGACTTGCATGATGATTATGTACCTTTTATGTTTACAAATGATGATATAAGTTCAACAGTTGTATAAAACATGTAAAGTATTACATTAGAGTATGGCTTTGTTGCATTAATTATATAATGACTTGTATAAGAGTAACTTTGACAATAAAGAATATGCATAATGGGTCTTATTGATATAGTGGCACTCAAAGCATGATAATCGTAATAAATGTCATTATTACTATAAGAAAATCTGTATTTAGTGTAGATTTAGAAATAGTTTTTTCATTGATAAATGGAACTACAAGAGTTATATTTATGTTGTAAATTTGGCAACAAACTTAATAATGAATTTTCCAACTTGTTGTTAGTTTTTTAGATTTTTAAAATTTTCTTACTTAGAACTTTATCTATTGCTATTTTGTAAGGAAAATTTACTAATAAAGTTAGCAACAAAATAAAAATTTTAGATTTTCAAATCGTCGATAGATTTAGTGACAAAATTTTGCATAAAAATTTGAAAATTTATTTAGCAATTGAATAAATTTATTTTTAAAATTAGCACCAAATATTAGTAAATTCATTGCTAATTCTATTGTTAGTCAAAACTATATCATTTCATTTAACATTAATTAGTATCTATCACTAAATTGAATTATATATCAAAGCCTAACTTCCAACCTCTCATTTTTCCCTTCCCCTTTTTCTCTTCTCCCTCCCTCCTCATCCAATATTACCACTCTAGTAAGCTACTTCTAGCCACTATTGCATTCAACTCACTCTACTAAGCATTTTAATTGGATAGTTTTCTCTATTTTATGCTATTATGTTAGTTTTTCAAAAATTTTTGGGATTTAGTTTTTATGATTATTTTATGTATTGTAGTGATATTTGTTGTATTATTGAATATTTTTGTATTTGATTATTGTATTGTTAATTATTTTGTAAAAAAAGAAATTTCTTTTAAAAAAAATTTTCACTAACAAGTTACAATTTTTCTGTTCTAAGGTTAATCCCAAAAAAAGTTGCAATTTTTCCTTTTTAGAGTTAGTTTAAAAAAAGTTAAATTTGACTAATGTATTATAATATTGATTAAAAAAAACTATTATTTTTTTATCAATGATTTAGTATATCATGAATTAATTTTCTATAGTTTTGAAATATGTAAGTTTTAAATATTTCATTTGTAAAAAATCTCTAATTAAGATACATTAAAGATATTATTGAATATTTTTGTTTCTTTTGATTTTAAATTTCTAAATTGTAAGTTTTATATTTAGAAGTCGGAGTGTATGGAAAGATGTGACTTAAATTATTTGCATATTATTTTTTTTATATTTGGATTTTTTTTACTAACTTGGTTAGCGTTGGAATATAGCTTAATTAGAAGAAACTGAAAAAATAAAAAAAAAGTAGCAATACTTTGAAAGTATGCCATAAAAGTATTATATCATTTACTACTCTATCTGAGCACTGTAATATGGACTCCTAATTTTTTACTTTAGGTCATTGGTTGATGTTTCTAATTTTCATCTATAATTAAGTATGTTTATTCTTTCAATTTTTTGCAAGATAATTTGCATTAGAAAATAACATTAACAATCAAACGTTATCCTATTAAATGTGGTAAGATTATATGTTTATTTAACTAACTATATTAGATATGTAGGCTCCTAAGGATTAATTTTGTGCCTCTTAAATTTAGTTTGTTAAATTTCCAAATTCATTAAGTACTATTTGCAATTTATATTTAAATTATTATTAGTGTTGTTGTTTTATTTGGTTAAAAGTTGTTAAATTACCTTGTTTGACTTTTAATTGAACTTTTTGATGGATTGTATAATAAGTAGTAGCATAATGAGTACTTACACTTCATGCTATCAATTATAGGTCAAAGTTGGTCTGTAAATGGTTAATTTAGGTTTTTCTTACTTTTTGTTCAAGCAATATCTTACTTTAGTTTGTATCGAATGCTTTCTCCTTATTTTTGCACTACCTACAATAAGGTTGGTGAGTTGCAAGGTAAAGGCAATCATTCTAATGTAGTATGTTACTTTCTTTAACATTTTGCACTTATTATTTAATGTTCCTTGACTACTAAAATGCTTTCATTTATTGCCTTGCTTCTACTAGACTTGCTAATTTTCAAAGTTCTTTTTTGTTTTTCCTTTTGAACTTCTAGTTTTTAATTGACTATAGTAGCGAGCTATAATTTCATAACATCTTTGTTTTATATCAAGGTGTGTCTTTGCTTGACCTCATTTTTGCTCATTGGCTTTGAGATTTACTAAGTGTTATTTTCTTAAATGAAAAATACTTGGTAGTTGATAATAGTTGTGTGACTTCTTACAAAGTCTCACCTAAAAAATATGCACATTTAATATAGATTGTATTATCCTTCATATGTAGATTTAATGATAAAGGAAAATATAGTTTTTTTAAACTAATACAAATCATTATATCTCTTGTTTATCTTGATGTATTGCATTTTTTAAATTGCTTGCCTTAGTGAATGAGTTGATATATAACTTATGAATATTGTCATGGGTTTTCATGACTTGGTGGCTTAGGCATCCTATTATTTGATTATATTACTTTCCTTATCTCAATTTCCATGTCTGTTTAGGCTAGGAATGCAATTATCATTGGAATTTTGTAATGCTATGGTAGATTTTGAACTACCTTGCCATTGTGGATTTTGAATTCTATCTTCTCTTTAATTTCTATGCTTTATTATAATAGGTGTGAAAATTTTAGGCTTTATTTAGATTTATTGTAATTTACTAAGTTTAATTCCTTGAGACATATAATGAATTCCCTATTAGCACTAATTCCTTATTCTTATTTGCATTTAGTCTCTATTTCAATTCATTTACTACAACTTAATGGAATAAATCTGAGAATACTGATAGGAATAAAGAGTCCATATTTCAATGAAGGTTTGTTAATAATAGTCATAAGAATGTCATGAACATGAAAATAAGAAACTTTTCAAGGAAATTATAGCATAGGAAAATTTTCATCACTATTCATTTTCTTATTATGCAGCCTCCTCCAAATACTTAATTATCTTGTACCTTTTCTTTAAAACTATGAAACCCACATTAAACTCCTTAACTACTTATATTATGGACATGTAAAAGTGTGCTATCCTCCTATAATTAGGAAATAATTAAATAATCATAATGAAATAACTTAAAATATTGCTAAATTAATAAAAAATATGTCAAACTACTGTCAAATTGCAATTCTATGATAGCTTATAGTAGTCAACCTTAAAAATAATAAATGTCTATATTAACATAGTGATATTTTTAAAATTATCAAAATAAATAAGACAATAGTTTCTAAAATAACTTATGACTATATTTACATAACAAAACTATAGCAATTTCCATGAGAACATAAGATGGCATTTAATTTAAAAATTAATGTCTATAGTTGCACAATGGCATTGTTAAGATTTCCATGTGAACTTAAGATTATTGTTAAATGAAAACTCAAAGTCATTTTATCATAGTCAAAATGTTTAAAAATAAAATAGATATTGCAACATCCATCACATATACAATTAAGGTTGTAAGTGCATATGAACTATTATGTTTAAAAGTGGAAAAGGACTTAAGATGTTAATTATCAAAATAACCAATGTTAAAATTGATTACTCGTTGATATTTTTGTAAATATTGTATTAACTTCATATGTCTATTTTCTATCAATCCAATGTTATTTATTAAAGACATTGGTTTTCTAATAAGAAATTGACGTGCAATTGTCTTGTTTGCATAACTTGCATCTGCTCCTTTATTTCCAATTACTTTTATTTTATGAAACCTATTTCACCAACATCACTCTCACCATTAAAATTTCTGAATCAGTCCCAAATTGCCATCACTTCTCTTCTATACTTGGACTTTGCTTCATGGTCATTTTAATCATCAACAAATTTTATAAGTACTTTTCTTTTATCATTTTTATTATATTTTTCCATATTAAATGATTAAATTTGACTTTATCTAGTTTTGATGTTTATATGTCTATATAATGACATTATGAGAGCCTTATTCATCATTAAGTTTAGGATTATATTATATATTGTGTTTGTGATACTTTTAAGGTTTAGTTGCACTTAGGATATATGGTTATGATATCCTATGTTTGGTGATAATGTCCTAACCATCTTTACTTACTATCTTTATCATTGTATGCTATTGTATCTTTTTAAGACATCAAATTTATTACATATTTTAATGATCCTAGTTTGCTTTATAATTATGTAATTTAGCGAAGGAGTCTATAATGACTAATCTAATCTTAATTCAATTGCTTTTCATGTAAATTATGTATTTTGCCATTCAATTTAATGCCATATTTGTTATAGACCAATCTTATATCTATTACTTTGTTCATTATTCATCAATATTAATTAAAACTTTATTATGTATACATGATTGACACTAGTTTTCTTAATAAATCCAAAATATGGATCCTTCTCAAAAAGCAACTACCCCATTAAAAGAAACACAAGGGGTTTTATTATCTTGAAGGGCATCATTGCATCATGAACTAAAAGTGAGAGACTACATGTTAAGTTCAAAAAAAGCCATCAATTTGTCAGTTATGTTAGAGTGATTTTACAATTCAAAATGTCAATAATTATTCCTTATTAAAAGCGAATACCTAAGGGATTAAAAGATAATATTTAGAAAGAGATTTGCGTATGTACACTGGATTTGAATAAATCTAGTTCTATGTATATGAAAAACTATATTGTAACATAGTCATATATAATTTAATCTTTCATATGTATTTTTTTCTTGTAAAAATCCTTTAGTATTCCAAGTGACATGTTTATATGCAGCAAATTATAGTAGTATGCGGCAACTTTATCTAAGGACTTAAAGTTAATGTAATGTCCCGAATTTTCAATTCTATTATTTGAATCTTTTTTCTGAGGCTGTAGAAACGAAGAGCATGTTTGATTTAGCCTGGTGGGTGAATCTCAAGTTGAAAGGAATTAAGTGTAAGGGTAAATGAAATTTTGAAGGAAAAGGATAGTAGGGAAAGAATTAATTTTTCTAAATAGTATAAATGATCAGAGGAGGTTGGAAAACCCTAAAAGGGGAGGTTGTCTAAGTCTGATAGTGTAAGAAATTTTAAATAGACAGAAACCCTATGGACTAATTTGCAAAAGTATAGAATCGGGTGTGGTTAAAATGAAAATAATCAAGGATTTGGGATCTAATGTGAATAACTAAGAGTTTGGGGTGTAATATGTGATTTTAATTAGTATGACCAATGGATCTATGACAAGTGTCATTGTTAGAAAATTAAGGGCAAGAATAGCCTTACTTTTGGTGAAAAAAGGACTAAAATACCCTTGAAAATCTCAAAAATGACCAAAATATCCCTAAAGCTTCATGAAGACTCTACTACCTTCTCCATTCTCCAAAAAGCTGCAGAAAATCCTCCATGAAAGCAAGCTGGACGTGTGAGAGAGAGAAGGAAGAGAGAGAAAGTTTCTTTTGAGTTTTTCACCCCAAAATACCAAGATTCAAGCTAAGGTATAGAAGGGAAAATTGCTCCTCTCCTCAAGCTCTATCTATTGGTGTCCCTAGATTGAAGAAAAGCCCAAGTTTGATCAAGTTTGGGGAGCCCCAAGTGAGGATTCTTAAGTTGCACCAAGAGATAAAAATGATCTCCTCTAAGAGCTCTTTGATGTACTCTTCTTAGTTTCTTGAAATCTTGAGGTTGATGTAGTCAAGGGTGATTGAACATGGAGTTTAGGAGGATTTGAATATGTTTGATGGTGTTTTAGATGTTGTAGTGTTGATTTATGGCTTTAGTTTGGTGTAAAAACAACAAGAAACCATGGTTACACACCTGGGTTTTTAGGGGTATAATGATGCATGTGTAGTATGGGCATGATGTGTTTAAAACTTGGCTAAGTTGGTGAAGTTAGAATAAGTTTTATGAATTATAAAGCCTATGGAAGATGAAACTTTGAAGTTATGAAAGTGTTTGTGTGTATTTTTCATTTTGAGAAACCAAAACCATGAAATGGAAAAGAAGGAAGGAAGGAGTTTTAGTGTTTAATGTGTTTTCGGAGGATCAGCAAGGTACACGGGGTAGAAACACGGCCCGTGTTGTACCCCGTGTTCCTCGTAGAAGCTGATCAGTGTGCTACACGGGGTGCAACACTCCCCGTGTTTAATTCAGGACTGAAGGACAGTAAGGTACACGGGGTAGAACACGGCCCATGTTCACCCCCGTGTTCTTTGTCGAGGAGCCCAGAAGTGAACCAGTAAGGAACACGGCCATGAACACGGGGTATGGGACCCCCGTGTTCTTTGTTAAGTGAACTTTTTGGCTTAAATTCTTCATGTTTTGCATAGCTTTACCCTTGGAGCCTTTTCTAATGTTCATATATGTCATTCTAAAGCTTGAAAGCAAAGTGTAGAGCATCTAAGTATGCATTGTTAAGGTGGAAGAAAGTAAGAATACATGAGAAATAGGGGAAGTGATAATGTTCTAATTTAAACTATGATGGGTATTTTGATAGACTAAAGAGTGACAACTTGCAAAGACAAGAGGAAGTATAAAGGAGTTTTAAGTGAGAGCAAAAGGGAACATCACATTGGGAGCTTGTAAAGGTAGCTAGCTTTATCCTTAAGCTGTTTTCTATTACATGATTCTCTATATTTTATGCCATTGTATGGAATGTGTATGAAATAGCTGTGTGCGCATCCCGGGAAGACAGTAAATGCTGTGTGCGAGGCCTATGGCCAGAGTCTTCCCCGGGATGGTAATGAAAATTGCTGTGTGCGGTACCTATGGCCCTTAGAGTTCCTCGGGAAGACAACGTGATGCTGTATGTTAGGCCTAGGTACGATTATCTGTGATGGCCATCTCGATATTGTGATAAGTACTTAAATAGGCTTGACAATTGCTGTGTGCGGTGCATATTTCCTACAATGGTATGGTATTGAATATGATGATAAAGGATTACTTGATTTCGAAACATATGTTTTAATTGCTTAAGGATTTGGAATGGCTTGAAATGTTTTATGGCAATAGCTAGCTACTGGGAAACTTTGTTTCTTATGTTTTCTGTATTGTGACTAACCATTCCAGGTGATGCTTCCAAAGGCTCTCATGATAAAGGGCAGTGATGTTTGAAGTTGTAAATAGTTGTATAGTTGGAAATACTGTATATGATGGATGTATATCCTGTAAATTGAGCTTTTGTGTAATTATATTATGCTTGTTCATGTCGCAATGAAATACAGAAATTTGAGTTTTTTTTGTATTAGCATGAGGTGGATGACGAATGAATACGAATAAGTATCTATTATATGAGGAATAAGGCGTTTTTAAGTAAGGGAGTTACAGTTAACTTTGAGATGAGAATACATCAATTCTAAAATTCTGATAAAAATTGACTCGATGCAGTGTTGGAACTACCTCAACCAAGAATTATAAGAAAAGTTTAAAAAACAATGCACAGATGAGTGTTTTATGATAAATTTTTTACCTTCTACCATCTAATTCATTTAAATGTCCTGTTTGTATTTCATTTGTACTTATAAATTAATATATCCTTCACTCCATAGGCATTAAGTAAGACTAGCCAACAAAAGTGAAAAAATAATACATATCTATACATAATCTCTCAAAGAGGCTACAAAAGGTTAAAAAGAATTTACTGTCCAAAAGGCATGCCAAAGTTAAGGAAGGGCAAGGATGTCAATGAGATGTCTTCTATTTCTTGTACAAAGTTATAGAAGTAAGAGAAAGTAAACAAGCAAAGGTAGTACGTAACCCTAAAGAGTTAAGTTATTGTAGAAAGGATTGTAAGTATTAAAATTCATAACAAAACATATTGTTTGATTTTGAACCTTCTTTTTCAATTAAGTTGTTTCTAATTATCTAATTATCTTTATTCATTGGTATACAGGATGAGTTTCTTTGCTTGAAAAGCATGATATCCTAACCACATCTTTAGTAGCTAAAGAACATCTCAATTTTGTTCAAGTTGCTAGACACAGTGTTAGCCATAAGGAAGTCTTTAACTTAGCAAAATGCTATCCAACAACATAATTGTCGATTGATTTAGTGCACAGTGGAAGCAAAGATCGTTGATGAAGTTACACAAATATGCAATGTGAACTTTAAGGCAAAACTATGGTGAAGCAACACTTGCTAGTACAATAACAAATGCAATAATAATTAGAGTGGTAGCATGAGATGCTTCACATCTTGCAAGAGCAAGTAACTAGTTGGCATATTGCAACTCTAAGTTTTGTAGCATTTATCCAACTGACCATTGCTCCTAAGGATGAGGTGCCTCTCGCTACCCTCGTAGCCAAGCAAAATCCTTATTAGAAAGGTATACCAATCTTCTTGAGATTGGCAAGAAGGATGTGCCAACACTTAAAGCACTAACCATTATGTTAGAAGAAATATTGAAGACCATATCTAAGATAAATGTCACTTAACCTTAAAACTTTTTCATGTATCTTTATATATGAATCAAATTTTCTATAGTAAGGGTTCATATTGCACAAAATGAAGCTCGATGTGCGCTAAAGGTGCATGAGACCGCTTTAATGAAAAGTTATGGAAAAGTGGATTTTGGTAAGTCATTAACTGCACCACCAAGTATTACTTGACTATTAATGAAAAATAATGATCAACAAGCCTTTGGTCCATAAAGTTAAGATGCCAATGCTAATCGATATGATCTAAATAATGGATGAAGCTAATAAAACCTTTATAGCATGGTTGATAACCTTCATTTAATACTTAATGAAGGTATCATCATGCATCCCCTTATTAATAAATTTTTATATATTTTGTGAAGTTATTTAGTATTTTTGTATGAGGCTACTAACTATTGTTATTCATGTCTTAACAACCTCATAATATAGCCCAAAGGGTGCTACAAGAATGCGTCAATAATTACTAGGGCAAGAATTCCCACAACTTACTTTTGATTGGAGAAGATATGGTAGGATTAGAAAATCTAATTTTCATTAAAAAATCTTCCATTAAGCAACTATTGAAATTTAAAAAGCTTAATATGACTTGTATCTAGCTATAGATTATATAAGTTTGCATTGTTTTCTTTGACTAAACATAAATTAATTAAATTACTACTTGAATTTAACTTTAACTTACATTAATCCTTATGCAAGTGTTGCTTTAACATATTGGCATTGATGAATGTTGTATATGGATTTCTACATCTTTATTAACTCGATACATAATCCACATCAAAAGAAGATAAAAAGCAGGACTACATTGTTATGATTTTACTATATAAGCCTAGGAAAAACTCCTACTCCGTGCCATATAATGAGAGGTAAGTCTTACTTATGCTTTAGTTTTATTGTTTTTCTTTAATAGATTTTAATAGTTACATTATATTATAATGGCCATTGAATATTTACCTAGGTAATGTTGAAAAGTAGGATTATCTATTAGATGGATTCTTTGTTGAAAGAAGTACAATCCATCTTTTAGAATACCATAGAAGGAGCTCTAACCAAAGTTAATGAGCGAAGCTTGAAAGCTGGGTTAGTAACACTTCTAAATTGGTAATAGTTAAGGTATGTTATTAATAGTAAGATTATATCATGTTTATATTGGAAGATTAAGTGCCAATATGATTAGATTAACTAGCAATTTTATTACAGTGCCTAAAATATCCCAAAAATGTAGAGTATACTACTATGTCATGCATTACATATTTGATTTATTGTTTACTCTTAAAATCCCTGCTAAGGTAATCGCTTACTTATTTATAACTCATTACATGCTAGATTAATTAATTAAATTAGTCTTGATGATAACATTTTTACTTTGTGCAAAATTGTAGCATTTCGAGAAGAAGTCCAAACTATACACTAAAGAATAACTTTATTAAGTTCAAAAGCTTTAGGCAAGATATTTTCTTGAGACTAAAGCTAAACTGAAATGAATATCTTTAATTGTTCTTAAATATTATTGGTGGTTGTAATTAATAATGTTGTTGTAAATTAGTTGCTAATAAATGACTGTTGGTGTGTGTCCTAAGAGTCAATCATAGAGATGATTGTAACAAATGTACAAAGTATTATATTTTATTTTAGGCAATCAAATTATTATATTTTTTTCATAATTTTATTACTCTACACAATTTATAACTTAATATAATAATTATCTTTGGAATAGTTTTACTATTCCTAAAATACTCTTAGTCAAATATTATTGTGAAAGAGATAATAATAATACATCAAGACTAGCATATATAGTAACTGATGATTACAATTCATGGATATATGGTATCAAGTTGATACATGAGTAGATTGTTAGTGAACAGATATACTGAACTAACTCGCAATGAGAAAATTACATGAATTGTCATATGTCATTAGTTATTCTCATGTGACCACAATGCACATAGTCCTTTGACCTGAAGTCACTGCAGTTCCCTATATGAGAAGTCTCACACTTTGATGTCATCTTGTTTCACCTTTAATTGGGATATATTATAGGATGTTAATTGGGTGTGTCATGAATTATGCAGAGAAATGTGAGTGATGTAGATGAGAATTTTGTTCCTATTATATAATAGGAATGATACCATTGGGCCCCTTGATTAAGTGAAATTAAAAAATGCATGGTCATGCTCAAATGAATAAATATGAGATATTGATCATTTACTTAAGTTAGTCTACTCGGTATCAAGAAATATAAATTAAACATCAATGATGATAAAGTATTCCATGCCTCTAATTTGATTTGGATATCATTATAAAAAGAATTATGTTACAAAGTGTTGTTCACACATTAAGTGAATATTGAGTCACATATATTTTTACTACTTGAGTGGCAGTAATGTATTGCTAGATACCACTCACTGTCTATAGTCATAAGTGAGCTATTACCAACGTAATAAAAATTTATAGGGTCATACAAAAAGAGTAGAAATGAGACAATAATTAATTGAGCTTTAATTAGACTAAAATTCAATTAATTGGACTTATTTTCGTGCATATATATATTATTAAAATAATAAAATATTTTTAACATAATAAATATGATTATTATGTGATATTATTTGATATTAAAGTAATACCAGATAATTGTGTTATTATATATTAGATAATTATATTATAAAATAATATTATTTCTTATATTTGACAACTATATGCATTTTTAATATTGGATATTTATATTATGAAATAATATTATTATCTAATATTAAATAATTAATGGATAAGTCCTATCTCTCCTCACTCTCTCTCCATGATAAGAATAAATTGATAGTTGTTAAATGATTTTAGAATTCTAGAAGCATTATACTAGTAGGATTAAGAATGTTATATGCCTTAGTTCTATAAAAGGAACTTGAAGGCAGCACCTTATGGACACAAGAGTTGCCATTAAACACTAAAATCACTCCAAAACACACAAACTCTAATCTTAGTGAGAGAGAGACATATCCTAGTAAATTCGTGGAAGGTGAGAGGTCTTCATTCACTCCGTGTGAATATCGTAGATATACTGTACATTTGGCCAGTGTTTAATTCATGACTCATCTCGCTCTCTCAATATTTTGTTCAAAAAGAACACGAGCACATAAAAGGTAAAATTCTAAACATTGATTTATGCCTTTTTGCATGGATCTTAGGTAAAATTTGGATAAAAAATTTTAAATTTCGCTACATAAAGATAATTCAAAACCCAACAATGGCTTGGTTATAAATGATATATTGTAACTTGTATTTGGATATGAAAATTAGAATTCTATCACTTTGTATAAAAGCTCCTATAATTAGTTATGTTATTGTCAATTTCTATCTCATTTTGCAATTGTTATGTAATGTTTCTAGAGGTGTCAATTTATTGTTCTTATGTGTTAATTGGTTCTATACTTCTTTTAAAAAAGATTGGTGCACAAAAAAAAGGTTAGTTTTATACTTAAAACTAACTTCTTTTACTTTATATGTCATTTTTTTTATAAGATAACTAACACTTATTATTTATTAGTGGGAGAACATCATTGTACTTTATATGTCTGTTACTTTTAAATAATAGGTGTTGAAACATAGGACACTAACAGGAGTTGAAAATAAAAGAAGTAGAAAAAGGATGCCATTGACAAATTTTATCTTAAGCCTCATCTAACTCTAAATTAATTCTCTCTTTTTAACCTAATGATGATTCTCTTTAATTTTATATTTTTACAAACTAAATTTTTTTGTAGGAATGAATCTCTATTAACCTATCGCTAAATCTATAGGGTTATGCTTTCATTGGAAAAATAGAGGATTTAAAGGCAAAGATTTGTCTTGCTTTTGTTTTTTTTCTTGAAATTTAGTTTCTAGTTTCATAATCTACTATAACTTGTTGCCTTTCATTGTGTTGCAACTTTTATAGATTTTTACAAGTAAAAAATTTGATTTTATTCATCATTTTTTGCTTTAGGTCTTATTATCTATTATTTATTTTTATTGCATGTATACCATTATTTGCTTAAAATTTAATGAATACTTATCTTATTTGTAGGGATTAGATTCAATCACACTTTTCTAAGGAACGCTAACCTCACATATTGTATAATGACTATCAAAACAATATTTAGCGCAACACCCAGCTATGATGGGTAAGCGATATCACTCTCAATTTTTAAACTTTTATTAAAAGATTTATTATTAAAAATTACTTTCTTTAGTATTCTGTAGTTTCATATGAGATATTATCTTCTATTTCTAGGTATGGTATTTTAAAAGCCTGAATTCAGAGGAAATAAAGAGGATCTGAGAAGAAGAGCTAACACAATTAGCTTAAGAGGGAGGAATTGGGGTAGAGGAAAAGGGCAGATTAGGTAAGGGATATAATATACGACATCAATTATTGATATAAATCAAAGTGGCATATCAAAATTAGACATTTGTTATTTATAAATAACTAACATTAAATGTTACTATCGATGTCTTTACCATATGATAAAATGTCAATTATTACATAAGAAAACCATTGTTATTTTAATATTTTATGATTATTTTGAAATCAATGTGAAATATTATTTACAATGATGCTTAGTTTATCATTGGTCATAAACTAACTTCTAATTGTTAAACACTTAATGTCTATTAGCCATTTTGTAGTAGTATCATCTACAACTTAAATATAGCGTAGTAAATGTCTAACTCGTAAAAGCATCGCTTCTTTTTTTTAAGTACTCTATATCAAGCAATGAGTGATCTCTTTCATTATTGCTTTCCTCACTCTTTGTCTTTTGCTAAAAGAAGTTATCTTACTAAAAGCTAATATTTCTACATCTGGTGATATAGGTTCAATTTGATTTGGTTCAGAAAAAAGGTTACACCTCTTCCAATTTTAATGTGGTAGGAATAAGAACTAACCCAACATCATTTTTAAGTTGATTTCGAATTGCACTTTCTTTTCAACAATATAAAACTTTTATTGTTGACTACTATATGGAATCCACAAATGGCCTAAAGAGAATCATGGGTTAATTTTTCTTATTACTACTACTAAATTCAATAATGGTGAAACCTCTTTTTTAGGAGAACCAAATGAAAAAGAATCTATATCACCAAATATAAAGATACAATGCATTGTTAACATGACTTTTCTTAATAGAAGGTAGGGAATGAATGAAGTGATGGTAAAGGAGGTCATTCATTACTTGATGTGAAATAAAACATTCAAGCCAAAAAAAAAAGAATGTAATACTTTTATAGGTCAGAGATCTTCTACACTATGTAAAAGTTATAGATGATATATTTTTTATTAGTTTAGTAGCATTTTAAATTATTTTATTATGATTATTTAATGGTTTCCCAATTTTTGGAGGAAGGCACACTTCTACATGTCCATAACACTAGCAACTAAAAAGCTTAATGTGGGTATTATAGTTTTAGAAAAGTGTAAGATAACTCATCATGCAAGGGTGGCCATATAATGGTGAAAATAAATAATAATGAAAATTTTTCTATGCATTGGTATTCTCGAAGTAGTTCCTTACTTTCATGTACATGGCAATACTTTTAATCCTTAAGGCTATTATTAGCGAATGCTTGTATAAATACATGCTTTTTCTTCCTAATGGTACTCCATTAATTTTGTTGTGAATGAATTGAAATAGGATTGTCTTTTTCTATTAGGAAATAGTTATTTAACAAGATTGTGACCAAAAAAGGATGACACTACTACATAGTTATGATTTTCACATAGGTCAATAGAAATTGGTAGAAGGCAAAATTAACATTTATATTGATGTGATAACACTTTTAAAATTATTGAGACTAATAAGATGATGATGAGTAAATACAACTAATGCTTATTTTGGTATAGTAACATTTTTTAAACTCCTAATAAACTTGAGGTGACAATTTTTTTCCCTAATTGACGTCATAGGGTAGGACATTTCAAGGATATTGGGAAAAAAATTAAGATATTAATTTTAAAATTAACTAATATTTATTTAAATGTGATGATATTTTTGAAATCAGTGAGAAATCTAAAATGATAATTTTTTACTTAATTGACATAATGTATGATATTTGAAGGTTGTTGAAAAAATGTTAACTTAAGACATTAGTTTTTGAATTAACCCACATCTATTTAGATGCTATAATATTTTTTAAATTACGATAAAACCTAAAATGAAGATTTCTTACTTAATTGATGTCATAATATATAGCATTTAAAGGATACTAAAAATAAAGAAATCTAATATATCAATTTTAGAATTAATTAGTGTCTATTTAGATATTGTAGCATTTTTTAAATTAATAGGAAACATAAAATGTCAATTTTTTTTACATAATTGATATTAAAATTACAACATTTAAATGTTGTTAGAAAAATAAAAAAATTTAATATGTCAATTTTAGAAATAATTGACATCTAAATGTATCAAAGTCTTATAAGAACTCTTATTATAGTGATATTTTTACACTATAAACAAAGAACATCATATTTTTTATCACTCTCACTCCCTTTCTTATTTATTCTCAAGTTTCATTTCTATCTCCATCTAACTCCCTATGTAAAACTCAAAATATTTCTTTATCCTTTATGTCAATGAATTATTAATATTCCTTTAATTAATATAGAGAATAAAACAAACGTTAAAGTGTTATTTTATTTTTTAAAAATTTAAAAAAAATCAGTTAAATAAAAATTATAATATCAATGTAAAAAAAATCTAACAACAAAAGTATTCCACGTTTTGAGAAATTGAATTTTATGAAATTTCCCATTTGAAAATAGAAAAGAGAGTTTTTTTTTTTTTTTTTTTGGCATCCTAAGAAGGAAACACAAAAACGCGATTGGTCAAAGAAGTAGGCGTTATTAAAAATAAAAACTAACTACTGGCCAAAAAAAATCTAACTAATAAATATAGAAATAAATAAAAGGAGGCAAGGAAATAAAGACTCGCGTGGGAATCATAAACGTGAGGTTGCAATCTTGGGTGGCTATGGAGAAGGTTGGTGCTGTCTGGTTGAAGCACGTGCTGACGTGGAAGATTTGCTAGATCTGGTTGGTCGGTGAGAATCAACCTTTATGGTTCTTTCGTCTTACGTGTCATTGTATCAGCTGAATCCACAATGCCTTTAATTTTAATGAGACCCACGCACTTGAGAGTGACTAATTTTAAAAACAAATATTTTAGTTATTATTAATTTTATTAAATTTATAATTTCATTATTATAATTTTAATTTATATAATTAATTTTAAAAGTTTCAAATACTTCATAATTAATTCTTCATGTTAAATTTAAATAACCAAATTTTATATATTAGTATCTTATCTTTATTTAATCATTAAAATTTATTTACTTTCACTAAAATTGCCAGTCATAAAAATTAAAATACATTCATTTTCAATTCATTGAGGCTTTGATTTTTCTAAACTTCTATTCTACAGAATCAATGCGATTAGCTTATAAAATTTTAGCTTTTAATTATTTTATTTCAATTTTTATTACATGATTTACATTATAATTATTTTATTTTAATTTTTATTACAACATTTTTATTTTGATGGAGATGATTTTGATGGGGATAGATGAATTTTGATAATTAAACAAAGACAAAATGTCATCATATAAAATTTAATAAACACATAAGATGATATATAAGATTTTGTTAGCTAGATTTAACATCCATTAAAAAGAAGGAATTAATTACAAATTATTTGAAATTATATGGCTTAATTATACAAATTAAATTTATAAGGATAAAATTGCAAATCCAGTGAAACTATAAGGATTAAAAACTTTCATTTTCTATTTAGAAAAATACTTAGATAAGTTGAATAGATTCCAATAGATATTTTTAAAATAATATTTGAATAAAAAATAACTAATTTTGAGTTATTAATTAATGGATATTTTTTAAAAAAATTATTAATTAATGGATATTTTTTAAAAAATTAATTAATTTTTTAATAAAACATTAAATAATTAATTGTCCCAATTAATATATTAAATTTACTTAAGAATTTCACTTAATTAATTTTTATCAATATATTGAAGTTGAACTTAATCGATCGAAAACAAAGCTTAAATACTGTTTCAAATATCAAATAATTAATGGTTTTCTATAATAAATTGAATGTACGTAAAAAAAATTCCATAATTTCTATTAGTATAATGAAGTTACACTTGATTAAGAGATAAAAATTTAATATCATATCTTATCAAAAAACTTTAATTTCCATTAGGAGTGATAAGAATTTGTAGCTTAGTTTTTTTGTTGAAAAAGCTTTAATATCATGTTAAATATCAATTGATATTTATAAAATTAAATTGTTAGAGCAAAATATATTAATAATTTTGTATTTTTATAGAAATATTTAAACTCTTATAAAAATATAATGTTACTATTATTTGAACTTAGTGATACAGTGACGTATATTAATGCATTTATTAGGGGGAAGCATCTTTATCAATTATGGTGGTTTTAGCCACCTAATTTTTTAATTTTTCTTTTACGAATTTGAATTTTTTTTTAGAAAATTTATATTTTACCTCTGAAAATTTAATACAAATTTATTAAAAATTTTAATAAAATATATTTCAACTTCTTCAAATTTTAGTTTCTAACTTACCCCTGAAGTCCATATCCCCCCACCCCTTTTTGGTTCACATACATTCAAATCCAAGACATTATTATCTCAATGAAAGACACTAATCATAACATTCACGGGCTTATATCCGATTGTATGCACTGGCTTGGTTGGCAATGATAAAATAAATTTCTTGGAAGTGTATCGGGAAGAATGCTAATTTTTTTATTTTAAATTTATTAATACAATAATAAAAAATATATAACAGACTTGACTCAATATTAAAGTAATTGTTTAATTTAAATCCAATAGCAATTCAATTCAATAATATGGTAATTAGTGATCTTCCACAATGAGTCAATTTGATAACTATTATAATATAAATAAGAATCGTTACTCATAAATCCTAAGTCTGGTTATGATCAATTCCCATCGATGATAAATTTTTTTTCAAAATTAAAATATACAACTAGGATTAATAAAAGTATAGATTCTTATTAGAATTCGTGATTAAGTTTGATCAAGATTAGATTGTAATACATCAAAAGATTTATAGATATTATACATCACAAATAGATTTATCAAGCAATTTTTATTTTTTATTTCATCTACATATTAGTATTTTCTTTTCACATGATTTAATTGAAATTATCGTTGTAAAATTTAATTTTAAAATCGATATCAAAGTCAATGAATCATACAAATTGAATATATTATTATGTTTAAAAATATAATTTTATATTTTAGGATGAATATTCTAGATCAAAATTGATATAAATCCCAAAATTATTGCATAACCCTCATTTTATTTATTTTGTTGTAATATATATGTATTAATTTTATTATGAACAAAATACGAATATCGTATATGTGAGAAATTTATGAATGATTCATCCATATACTATATATATTTTTGGATGAATTTTATTTAATCTAATTTTTACATTGTTGAATTTTTTTTGTGAATATTTGGATGAATTCCATGTGATTATGCCTTTTGAGAATTTATTTATTTATTTATTTTTGGCATGGTAAATATCATGTTTTATTATTATGGTTTTGAGGTCATTTCATTGTATGTTTTATTTTTTATTTTTTGTAAATCCCAATATAAAAACTGTCATATATGTACTTGTAACTAAATGATTTTCATGTACGTGAAAATAAGATTTTACAATTTTCTAATATATGTATATTTGCATTTCCAAATGGTAGTTTTAGATTTACCTTAATTCTAGCAATGAACTATTTTCAAGTAAAATTACTCCCAAATATATAAAATTCCAACAGGATTGTTATTCTCGACAGAAGGTTTATATATGCAATAGGTCTATTACAAATTTGCTATTCATCCTGGATTCTCATTTCCGTTTTAGCAAGAAAATCTATACAATAATTACCCTCTCTTAAATTATTTCCAATATCTATTCATAAGATTCGTAATATCAGCAATAATTACTCTATATCTACATCAACTCAATCTTGCAGCAGCAACTACGCGGAGAACTTCCTGCATGCAAGCCAGATTTGCGAATTATATTTCGAAGTCCCTGCTCTCAAACTAGCTGCAAACCCGAGTGAATAGCATATAATTCGATTTGTATATTTATTGTAAAACCTAAGAGATCAGAGAAACCCACAATCTAACGGAGGTTGCTATCTCAAATCAAGCCTCCAAAGCTTGCCCTGGCCGGAGCACTTAAAGAACTTTCATTAACATTCAACTCATAAGCGTGCTATGTTAAAATTAAATTTTCTAATGACAATTTTAATTGAATCATATAAAAATAATATTAATACATAGATGAAATAAAAATTAAGAATTATTTAATAAATTCTTCTGTGATGTTTGATGTATATGAATCCCTCAATGTACCATAATCTGTTGAAGATCAGACTTGATTATGAGTTCTAATAAGAATCCCTATCCTATAAACCCTAGTTATGTATTTTAATTTTAGGGACAAATTTTGTTATTGGTGAGCAGTAATCATAGTCAAACTTAAGGTTTAGGAATAGTAGCAACTCTTATTTATATTCTAATAGTTAATGAATCGACTTATCATTAAAAGCCACTAGTTATCACATTAATGGATTGGATTGTCATTGAGCTCAAACTAGATAGCCACTTTAATATTGAGTCAAATCTTTTACATCTTATTTTATTATTGAATTAATATGTCCAAAATAAAAATTTAACAATCTCCCACTTGGACCATGTAATTCAATAACAATGGCTATTTTAATAAGATGTAAAAGTAAATTATGATATCTTTACATTCACCAATTTAAAATCAGATCATAATTGTCTAGTAATTAAAGCATAGCATCCAATAGGAATATCAATGAAATACACACTATTACACTCACACTTCACTAACCATATACAATATTTGATAGGGACATACATAATAAGATTCTGGTTAATAAGATTTACATAACAAATTATGATAACATATATAAATCTTTACACACTTGATTGAAGCATCTATCCAAGATGTCAAATGAGAATTATAATTCTCAATATAATGTTAAGACAAGGTCTAAATATCTCTATAAAAATGTCATAACAAAAATGTATATAATATATAGCAAAATATGAATATTTCATTATAAGTATTTCATTTATATATATCTTAATAAAAAATAGTTTACATCATAATACTCTTACTAACCCAAAACATCAAAAGACTTAGCTAATCTTATATTGATTACATGATTATGATATATTCTTACTACTAAGCCTTTAGTCAATGGATCCACAAGCAAACAATCCATGGAAATATGTTCAATACATGTGATATGCTTGTGTGCATTCTTTCTCATAAACTAGCATCTTATATTAAAATATTTCATATGGGCAGAACTTTTGTTGTTACGAGTAGTATTACCATAATAAATAGTCAAAGGCCTATAGATACTCTTACTAATCTCAAAACTAGCTATAAAATTCTTTAACCATATAGCAACACAAGAAGTTTCATAACACACAATGTATTCTGCTTCTATAGTGGAGGTTGCTATTAAGGACTGCTTAAGACTTTTCCATGACACGGCTCCTCCTATAATCATAAAGATATATTTAGATGTTAACTTATAATCATTTAAACAACCAATAAAATTTGAATTCAAGTAATTTGTAACTGTGAGATCTCCAAATATCCTAAAGGTCAACATATAGTCTTTTGTATCCTATAGGTACCTTATGGCTTTTTTTACAACAATCTAATGTCTTTGACTAGAATTACTCAAGTATCTCTCCAGTACATCAATAGCAAAGGTTATGTCAGGACATATACATATTTGAGCATGCATTAGATTACCAACAACCAATGCATATGAGATATTTTTCATTCTTTCTATTTTAATATTATTCTGAGGATATTAGGATTTAGAGAAAATTTCTTCTTTTAAAATGAGTGTGAAAACTTGAAAGCATATTGACATGTTAAACCTCTTTGGTATTTTCTCAATGTATATCTATACCAAACAAATCTCAGGATCTATCACAATAGATCTCTATCCCCTGAACATAAGAGTTATTTCTAAGATTTTTTATATTAAAATGTTTGGAGAACATTATTTTATCTTGGTTACTAGGTTCACTTCATTACTTGCAATGAGAATGTCATCTACATATAGTACCAAAATAACAAAAATGTCCCCATTCATCAACATATAAATACACTAATCTATTGCATTCTTTTTAAAATCAAGAGAAGTTATCTCCTCATTAAACTTAAGGTATCACTATCTAGAAGCTTGTTTTAAACTACATATTGACTTTTTAAGTTAACACACAAGGTGCTCTTTTCTCTTTTCTTGGAAGCCATTTGATTGGTTTATATAAACAACCTCTAATAGATCACCATTTAGGAAGATCATCTTTACATCCATCTGATGCAACTCTAAATCAAAGTGAGTCATCAATGCCATGACAACTTGAAATGAGTCCTTAGTTAAAACTGGTGAAAAAATTTCCTAGTAATTTATGCCTTTCCTTTTAGGTGTAGCCTTATACTACCAATCTAGTATTATACCTTTTGATTTCACCTTGAGCATCCTTTTTGCTCTTAAAGACCTATTTGCATTTGACTAAATTACAACCTTGTAAGAAGTTCTACTAGATTCCATACTTAATTCTTATGCATTGGAACTAGTTCATCTTTTATAGCACTTATCCAATTAGAATAGTTTGAATAGGATATGGCTTGAGAAAAGGTTATAGGATTAGTATCATCATTAATGTCATATTCATGCTCCTAAGATATATAAGGTAATCATTAGGAATTTCCGATCTACAAGCTCTATGAGATCTCTTTAATAGAATTTTTTTCATTTATCTTGTCTAGTTTGATATCTTTTGCCTTTGGCTATACTGGATCAGCTAATGGAATAATAAAAGATGACTTTTCTAATATTGGCGTTAGCAAAACAATTGTCTTGTCTTTAATAAAATCCATGATGTGTGGTATTTGGTCTCTATTTTCCAACTTATCCTCAAAGAAGATAATTTCATCAGATTCAATTCTTTGATTATATGAATTGAACAATAAAATTTACTTCCCCTCGAATCATTGCAATACCCAATGAAGTGTCTACTAAGAATCTTCAAATCAAGTTTCCTTATGGATAGGCTTTAGTTTTGTAACTCCAAATTTGAAAATGCCTTAAACTAGGCTTCTTATCGTACAACAATTTATAAGGGGTTTTAGGCTCTAACTTACTTAGAACCTAATTTAGAATGTATACCAATATTCTTAATGCTTTACCTTATAAGAATTTTAATAGTGAAATAGAGGCTAACATGCATCTCACCATATTTATAAAAGTTTAATTTCTTATCTCTATGATTCTATTTTGCTCGATGTCCCAAGCTTGGTATAACTTGCTTGAAGTCCACACTCTTGTAGATATCGTGCAAAATAGCTAGGATTTCTTCATATTTTATTGTATCTACCATAATAATCACCACTTCTATTAGAATTAACACACTTTATCTATCTCTATTTCTATGTCTCACAATCAGCTCTCATTCATTTGGCTCCCTCAAATTTGTTAGCACTAGAAAATAATTAGTGACATGAATAGTCTCATCAGTATCTAACCAATAAGAGTTTGATGATACATTAACAATATTTAATTTAAAATAGACTAGAGCTAATAGGTACCTTTATTTTTCTTTTTAACCTTTTTCTTATACTTAAAATAGTCTACTTTTTTATGCTCATACTTCTTACCAAACTAGCAATTACCCTTGAATTGCACCTTATTGTGTTTATAGTGCTTTTGTCCACTAGATTCACTTTTCTCACCTCTCTTCTTTCCACGGTTGTAACAACCCTTGCAATCTTTTCAATTAGATCTCGTATCATGATCTGAACTTATGTCATGTGATGTATAGTTTGCCACTTAAGCCTTACCCGTTTTTAAATCTTTCTCAACCTATGTAATGTTGGAAATGAGCTTGTTGATGATCCATTCATATTTTTTAATATTATAAGATGTCTTGAGAATGCTAAATTGAGATAAGAGAGATTCTAGCACATGCCAAATTAGATAACTTTCCCCTAAAACAACTTGTATAATTTTTAACTTATTGTAGTAATTAACTAATCTCAAAATACGCTATCTTACTCCACTGGCATCATTGTACATAAATTTCTTAAATAATGAAAGATTTCATCCCTTCTTAACCTTATCAAATTTTTTATATTTTTCAATTACAAAATTCAAGAACTCTTTCACATTAGTTGTTTTAGGAATATTCCCTTTATAATCTTGTCCATCATGTATTTCATTACCATTAAACACATTTTGTTAGAGTAGGTTTACTTTTCATAATGGTTTCTCTTATTTGCTTTAGACTTAGCATTAATCTAAAGCTCTATCTCCCTAATTACTTGATCAAGATTAGAGACCATAGATACAATTTTAATGATTTTACCCAATCATCATGATTCATCTTATTAAATATCTTAATTGCATTTAATTATATAGGTAGATAAGTTAAAGAAATAAATTTAAAAATATTAATGCATATTTAACTTTAATCATGCTAGAAATTTTCCTCAATAAACTATGCAATTGAACTAAGTATTACTTTAAAAAGGCCTAATACCAATGGAATTAAAGGCCTTATAATATAATATAAAGACTAAATATCATATTTCTAAAATTTAATGCTAACAAAGTGATAAAAAATTTTAGTCGTATAATATTTATTCATATACTTATGTTATCACTAACAAATCATATCAATAATATCACATCGGTAGGGTATTAAAATATTATTAATATAATACTCTCTTTAATCTAACTATCATTTTATTAAAATGAATAAAATTTTATGTAATTAGACCCATGATGGATAGGCTTACAATTAAAATTTCATGATATAACATAAACGCAAATAATTTCCTAAAAATATTTTTCTATATACATTTATACATAGAAAAATTATTAATGGAACAAATAGTATTAAAAAATTTTACAAAAAATATATATGAAATTCCAAAATATAAGAATATTATAATAAAATTTTTAACTCAAAATAAAGTTAATTGGTCACTTAAATTAAATAGAAAAATAATTAAAATATTTTCAATTCTAGAAAAATTTGGAAAGATGCTCAAAAAATCCAACTTAAAGAATAGAACCAAGTAATACAATCACCTATGCCAAACAACATCAGTACAATGTTGCATGACATGCATGCACCAGCATTAAGCATGGCACTACAAGAAAAAGTAGCAACAACGACGACACTTTTAGCGGCGATAAAATTTCAGTCGTTGCTAAAGATATTTCCGATGACAAAGTCGTTAGTAAAAAAGGCAAAACTTTTTAGAGGGAATCAGAAATGTGGGCGGGAAGAATTAGGCTTTTAGCGACGATAAAAGTCATTGCTAAAAGCCTAAAAAATTTTCGGCGGGAAAATTTGGCCTTCAGCGATGACATTGTCATTGTTGAAAATGCAAAGCTTTCAGCGACGACACTGTCGTCGCTGAAGGATTCACCATCAGCGACGACACAGTCGTCGTTGAAAGCCTAAAAAATTTATAGCAGGAAAATTTGGCCTTCAGCGATGACAGTGTCATCGTTGAAAATGCGAGACTTTTAGCAACGACACTGTCGTCACTGAAAGTCCCGCATTTTTAGTGACAACTATGTCGTCGCTGAAGGCCTAGTTCGAATTCCGAGACAGGGCTTTAGCGACGACATTGTCGTCGGTGAAGGCCAAACTTTCAGCGACGACGATGTCGTCACTAAAAAAAATTCAGTCATCGCTGAAAGCTTTAGCGACGACTGAATTTTTTGTGTCGTCGCTGAAAGCCAAAGGCTATTTATTCGCGGCCCCTCCTCCCTCCTCATTTGTGCATTTGAAATTTCTGGACCTGAGGTAAGTTCCTAAACTTTCTCTCTCTTTTAATTTTTTTAATTTTAATATATTTATTTTTTATATATGTTGATATGTATTAATTTTATATGTTGTATCTTTTAATTTGTTAGTTATTATTAGCACTTAGCTTAGTTCGTGGAGAGTATTTAGAGTTGATCATAGATTTTTACCATTGAGGTACGTAAATAAAAAATTATAATTTTTTTATGTACTAATATATTTAATTTACTCAAATAGTTTGCAATAAATTAATAGAATTGATAGTATGTTTAATTTAATATGAAATTTTATATTATTTAATTTTGTATGTTGTAAATTTTAAATTTATTTATGTAAATTTAACTTAGCATAAATTTTATAAATATAAATTTGATTATTATTATGCATCCCTCAATTTATAATTTTGAAGTATACAATATATGTGTAAATTATTCAGTTAGACTAATGTAAGATAAAATAGTTATGATATTTTATTCACAAAATCTAAAATTTGTGATGCAATTTAGGAAACTTCAAACTTATTAGATTTGATGAAATAATGTAAGATAGATAATTAGAATAAATATATAAATTTATCTTAGAAAGTAAGAGATTACAGTAATATAGTTTATTTTTTAATTGAGATTGAAACTTAACATTCAAATTATATTATTTACACCACATACTAAGAAAAATTCAATTAAACTAGAGATTACATAAAAATAAAACCCTAACAATCCAAATTATGATATTTACATTACATAAAAATAAAAAATTTTAAAACACTAGGAAGTTCGCATGAAAATCACCCCCCTCTTAGATAAAACTACATTTACTTAAATAAAGAAACTGAATTATGCATCTTATAATTAATATACACCTTATAAAACTAAACTTACTTAAATTTATAACTAGGAAGTCCATTCACAAAATCTAAAATTTGTGATGCAATTTAGGAAATTTCAAACTTATTAGATTCGACGAAATAGTGTAAGATAGAGAATTAGAATAAATATATAAATTTATCTTAAAAAATAAGAGATTACAATAATATAATCTCTTTTTTAATTGAGATTGAAACTTAATAATTCAAATTATATTATTTACACCACATACTAAGAAAAATTCAATTACACTAGAGACTACATAAAAATAAAACCCTAACAATCCAAATTATGATATTTACATTACATAAAAATAAAAAATTTCAAAACACTATAAAGTTCGCATGAAAATCACCCCCCTCTTGGATAAAACTACATTTACTTAAATAAAGAAGCTGAATTGTGCATCTTATAAATAATATATACTTATAAATCTAAACTTACTTAAATTTACAATTAGGAAGTCCATATTCATAGTATACACCTCTCTATAAAGAAGCTGAATTGTGCACCTTATAAATATAGTAAAGTAGGTTATACTTTTGAATTTCCACAAGCTTATTGTGAAATATAATAGTTGTTATGAATATTTAGAAAAATCAATAATCTACATAATAAGTTACGTAAATAACAGTATTGAAACTTAAACAACAATACTCATAAATTGTTGTATCGTTAATTTTAATTATTGTAAATATATTTTTACAATAATTTAAAATAGAATTGCATTTGCATTTAAATTATAAGCTTAGACCCATTCAAGGATTGGTTATTTTTTGAACATCAATCAACCCTTGAATTGTCTTGAAAAGTTAGACAGTTTGGGATATTATCATGTAGTTATTATTAACAATTTATCGGGCTCTTGTTTGATATTGTGGAAATATCTTAGCATCCTAACTGTTCTCCGGGTATAAACTATATAGGCGTATAGTTTAGGTACTTGGAGAACCATAGGGAGATGCTGTCGAAATTTCTGCACGAATCAATTGATGAGCGTGGATAAATTGAAAAAAATATAACTATAGAAATATCTCAAATGGGATAGGACCCTACCCTTCAAAGTTGGAGTGATACGGTGCATTTAGGGTGACTGTCAAATATTAATCAACATACTTTATTTCACCTAAAGCAATTTCCTTCCTGTTCAGTGATACAATGTCTGTCGATAAAAGTTGGATACATCTACCAAATCGATTGTCGGATGAGTATTGGAATAGTGCATAAGATTTGTTCAAAGAGCCAAAAATTTTACCAATGAAAGGGGTTTGGTAAAATGTCCATGCAAAAAGTGTGTGAATTTAATATTCCAGATATTACTAACATTGGAGGCGCATATTATAGATAATGGATTTCATCCATTATACCTAAATTGGGTACACCATGGTGAAGCAAATGTTTCGACTTCTAGAGGAACTAGTGGGATATCTCCCAACAATAGAGATGAGTTGGCAGATATTATACATGATTTCATTGACCCTGAGGCATCGGAAGTTGATTTTCACAATGACAAGTATAGGGGTGAGAATGCGGCTGACAAAGACATTGCAACAAAATATAGTAACTATAATAACCTGTTCGAGCAAGTAGAAACAAAGTTGTATTTAGGCTGCACAACATTTTCAGCATTGAACTTCTTGGTGAAACTTATGCATTTGAAGGTTCTGCATAAGTGGACAAACAAGTCATTTGATGCTCTTCTTCGATTGTTAAAAGAGGCACTTCCAAACGATAATAAATTGCTTGAATCGTACTATGGTGCAAGGAAATGGCTCAACAAGTTGGGATTGGGGTATGAATCAATCCATGTATGCAAACATGATTGCGCACTTTTTTGGAAAAATCATGCTTCTAAAGATAATTGTCCAATTTGTGGGGAGAGTCAATGGGTAAATAAAACTACAAAAGGAAAGAAGGTACCCCAAAAAGTGGTTCGATATTTTTCTTTAACTCCTCGATTACAGCGTCTGTATCGATCGAGACATACTACAAAGAACATGATATGGCATCACACTGGAAAATCAAAAGAAGAGGGGGTAATGTGACATCCCGTGGATGAAAAAGCCTGGCAAGAGTTCGATAAGAGGTATCCTAATTTCTCTGCTGACCCATGAAACGTCAGGTTAGGTTTGAGTGCAGATGGATTTAATCCTTTTGGTGATAGGAACCTATCATATAGCATGTGGCCAGTGGTTATGACTACTTACAACTTGCCACCATTGGTATGCATGAACCAATCTTTTTTCATGTTGACCTTATTAATCCTAGGGTCGCAATCGCCAGGTAAAGATATCGATGTATTCTTACAGCCAGTCGTAGAAGAGTTGAGGGATCTCTGGGAGAGGGGAGTTGAAACTCGAGATGCGAATATAAATACGGTGTTCAATATGCGGGCAGCATTACTTTGTACTATAAATGATTTTCCTGCTCGAAGTAGTCTATTCGGGTGGAACGGGCAAGGATACAAAGCATGTCCTATATGTAATTTGGATACTCCGTCGATTTGAGTTAGAGGAAAAATAGCTTACGTTGGTCATCGTCGTTGGCTTCCAAGAAGTCACACATGGAGAAATAGGAAAGAATTCAATGGGAGGTCAGAGAGGAGAGCCTTTCCTGGGCCTCTTACCAATAATGTTATCATGGAACAGTTGGGTAAAGTGTCACAGAGACTTCCAGGAAAACATGCTGAATTTGGTGGTGTAAAGCGAAAGAAGGGTGCTGATGAACTTAATTGGAGCAAGAGAAGTATATTTTTTAATCTTCCTTATTGGCTAACAATGAACTTAAGGCATAATATTGATGTGATGTATGTTGAGAAAAATGTATGTGATAGCATCTTGGGTACATTATTGGAGATTGAGCATAAAACAAAAAATACAGACAATGTAAGACGAGATTTGGCAAACATGAAGATAAGGCTTAACTTGCATCTGTATGAGCAGAGGGGTCAACTTTTCAAGCCGCATGCTGGATATACGCTTAACCAGGAAGTGCGGAAACGATTTTGCCAGTATATAAAGAATGTGAAATTTCTAGATGGGTTTGCTGGGAGTCTTGGTAAGAATGTCACAGATCGTGACTTGAAGTTAAAGAGGTTGAAATCATATGATTGTCATGTTATTATGTAAAGACTGTTAGGACCAGGTGTCCGGGCTTTTTTTCCAAAAAAATTATCATATCCACTTGTTGAGTTATACAACTTCTTTAGTCAAATATGTGCTAGAACTCTCAACAGGAAGGATATTCTGCAAGCCAAACAAGACATTATCATAATTTTGTGCAAGCTTGAGAGGATATATCCCCCAGCATTTTTTGACATAATGGTTCACTTGGTGATGCATCTGCTAGACGAAGCATTGGAAGGAAGACCTGTTCATTTTTAGTGGATGTACCCATATGAGAGGTATATAAAAAAGTTAAAGGATTATGTTCGAAATCATGCTCGACCAGAGGGTTCAATTGCAGAAGGATATATTGTTGATGAGGCATTAACGTTTTTCTCTATGTATTTGGAAGGAGTGGAAACTAGATTCAACCGATCTGATAAAAATCAAGATGTAACACCTAGTCAAACAAGAAGGACATTGTCGGTGTTCTGATCCCAATGTCGACCGATAGGGAAGAAGATTATTTCTCATTTCAATACGAAGGATCGGGATGTTGCAGTATGGTACATCTTGAATAATTGTACTGAGATTGAAAAATATCTCCAGTGAGTATCTTAAACTTCAGTTGTGTTCTTCTCCCTTATGTAATTATAATAGACTAAGATTGTTATGTTCTACAGTGAGCATCAATTGGAACTCGAATGAAGTGGTGCTGAAGATATTGATAACTTACAGAGAACCAAATTCCCCTCGTGGTTTTACTCGAAGGTAAGGTTTTTTTTTTCCCAAATTCATTGAACGAATATCTTAAATATTATTCATTTCTCTTATTGATATTTCAATTTAATTCTTGGAACAATTGCTACTTTTTTAGATGTACTATTTACATAGGAACGGTTCCTCAGAGGCCACCGAAGAGTTACTATCATTAGCATCCGATCCCAGTTTCACTAACATGGTATAGTCTGCGTGTATTGTGAATGGAGTACGCTTTGTAGTCAAAACTCGAGATGAGAAGCATAAAACGCAAAATAGTGGCATTTCTGTTCTGGGGATTGATGGTAACATGTTTTATGGTGTACTAGAAGAAATAATTAAGTTGACTTATTTAAATAAGTACAATGTGACTTTATTTAAATGCAAGTGGTATGACACTGATCCTACAAAGAAGAAACTTTATACTGACAAGAATATCACAAGTATCTCCATCAATGGACAATGGTACAAGGATGATCCTTATATACTTGCTTCTCAAGCAAAACAAGTGTTTTACACTAAAGATCTCCTTAATGGACTAAATTGGAGGGTCGTCCATAATATGGTGCATCGCGATATATAGGATCTACCCAGTGATGGAGATAATGCACAAGACTTGTTATTTCTGCAAGATAGTAACTCATCTAACTTCAACCTCACGGTTGATCTGGGAGATTC